>CM022946.1:83913865-84205349 GCA_012931725.1 Litsea cubeba | reverse complement strand
AATACCACGCGTCTGTGTTATCGGACAATTCCTTTTCATCGTCAGAGAAATCGTACCAATTGGATGAGTTTCTTGGATCTTTGTCAGGTGACTCATCGAAGAGATATCAAGGGAGATCGATGTCTTCATGGATACGAGATATTGAGGCTTGGTCAGTAAGTCGACTTTTAAGCCTTTGTGTCAACTGTCTCAGAGGAGTGTCGGGATCATATCCTAACCTGTGTGAAGACTTTTCTATATGGCCATAGAGTCTCCAATCTTCCAGCTGACTTTTGGTCAAGGCGGGCCCTAATGGCATGAGAATACCGCGACCTTCTCCCAAACCGATTGGGTTTTGAGCATCATAACCCATTTTCTTCATAATAGCTTGTGCCTGTTGACACCAAAAATGTCACTTTGCCTCTTCAAGATCCAAAGAGCTACATGAAGTCGCAACCTGCCATAAATAGGCAATGCTGCTTCCAAAAATCAAATCTTGTCAGAATCAAACAAAAACTGCAAGATTCTTCCAGACAGCCGAAAGAGGAGTACACAAGAAGTTTCGGGCCATTTCAAAATCATTTGGCGTAACTTCGCTTCTCCGACAGCCGAAAAGGAGCTCTCGGCGGCAAAAGCTCTCCGGGACCATGGTTCCCAAGACAGAGCCTATGGATCATCTTAAAATGACTCCAATAGGTTCCCTGTCAAATTTCAAGTCAATCGGACATCGGTTGACCGCACATCAAACCGCGACATCTTCATCGCGACAAAAAACAAGTCTACAGGTGATAGGACCCCAAACGGCTTCAAAACTCAAACAAAAGCCAATGGTTGGTCTTATTTATTGCTCAGGAGGCTTCACACCAAATTTCAGGTCATTCCGACATCGTTTGGCCCAGTTTCAGCTTATGACGGAAAATCGGCAGCTCTGCGCGACAAAGTCTTCGGCTTTCTCAGGAAATTGGAAACTTTGCAAAATAAAATGCAAGGATTCTCATCAGGTTTCCTACAAAGAAATTAGGCCAGTAAATGGTCAAAATGTCAAGGAAAAGTACAGAAGAAAAAAGAATCGAAAAACAGCAAAAACGGACACAAAATGGGACACGAAAGGGGGAAAACCCCCCAGGGTCGCAGACCCCTGCGACCCTGGGCCAGGGTCGCCGGCGACCTTGGAACCCGGGGTCGCCGGGAAAGCCCCGGAAACCCCGGTTTTCGTCGTTTTTCACGATTCGAGGAGCCCAGCCTCTGGTACTTTCCGAAATTCATGCTTTTGAGACACCAAGTCCTCTGACATCCATCCAAAACACGGGTAAATCATCAAGAGTATCGAAGACAATATTGATCGCCACCCGGTCAACCAAAAAGTGTGCTTTCTACCCGACCGATCGAGAAATCGACAGGACAGATGGCACCGACCCACTGTTGGCAACAAACACCTGAAATTACATGGTCATCTGATGTCGATCTACATGAAGATCCATCGATGATCATCAACAGAAGAATCCCAAAAGACGTGGCACGGCCCGCGACTCTTCAGCTGCTCGGCGACCACTTAATGCGATTAATTGACTAGCTTTATTACAGTCATTAATCCATTTCTTTGGACGGCCCAATCAGAAGCAAGCATTCGGGAGTTACAAGTCAAGAGATTCATGGCATTTAACCCATGAAACTCCTCCCATCATGGCGATTAAAGGCGATTAAATGCCCTCAATCTCCTCCGGCCAATCAGAAGCCAAGAAAAAGGAGTTACAAAATAAACAATTCAATTTTGTAACTCCTGCCATTATGCGGCTTAATGACAATAAAAGCCCATAAACCCTCCTAAAAGGCTACCTAAAAGCCTATAAATAGGAGGGCTCTCCAAGAAGAAAAACAACAACAACAAGATCATCGACAGCAGACAGAAAAATCAGAAATCCAGAGAAAGGAAAAAGAGAGAAAACTCTGCGGAAGTTCTACACCGGCCACCGCAACAAGGTGACAAAAGTCCCTTGGGGGGTACCCCCCCCCCCCCCCAAGGTTCTTTGCCTTCTCCTCCTGCCTCCAATGGCTTATATATGGCTTTTCAGCCCGTCTACTCGGCTTTTTATTGGATATAGGACCTCCTTTTGGTCTTTGTCTTCTAAAAACCCGAGGTTATAGCCAAGCTAAGCGAGTCAATAGCATCCTCTGTTCTCATCTGCATGGATGATGGCAAAGCCCACATATGGCTTGCGACCGTCAATCTAACGAGTCCCCCACAATCTCCTGAGAAGTTAGATCCTCCTTTTCTTGCTTTTCATTGTAGTTTGTATTTTTTTAAAAGAGACAAAAATCACAACTCTTGTCTTTCATTATTGATAAGAATTGTAAATCGGCTATAAATGCCAAAAATCGGCTATAACGCCAAAAATCGGCTATAAACGCCAAAATCGGCTAAATGCCAAAAAAATCGCCTTTCACGGCAAACCAAGAAAAATGTCTCTTTTCTTAAATATATGTGCAATGGAAAACTTGAAAGAAGTTGATTTCCTTTTTACTTGCGAAGGTTGATCTCCGGATCACCACTTGCAATTCCAAGTAAAATAGAAAATCTGGCACCCACCAAAAAAAAGAAATGTTGATGCACGCCCCCTTTGCCCCCTAGTTACGAAAGGGTCGGAACCAAACGGACTCCCACGTCCGCCGACCTGGTAGGAGCCCGGGCATCGGGAGCGCGGTCCATCAAGCTGGCACACCGTGGGACTCGTTTATTTGAGAACACGATGCTTAGAAATGAAATATTTGCATATCATATTTTTCTCTATGCTTATATTTCTTTTCTCGATTCCTTGGCTACTTTATAATTGGTAGCCTATGTTGAGATTCCGCATTAAAAAAAAAATGAGATGAGATTTTTTGTTTGGAAATTTCTAATTCTTTGATTTATTTCCACTCTTTCTCTTTCAAAAAAAAAAAAAAAAAAAAATCAGATTTTTCATTTTGGATTCAAAATTGAGAAACTTTGATCCTTTCCCTTCTGGGCACTGGCGCTCGCGGAAATGCTGAGACCGTGTTGGATCGGGGGTTGGGCCATTGTTTCTCTTCGATGAGTTCTTAAAATCTATAAAAAAATTAGATTTCTCAATTTGGATTCAAATTGAGAAACCTTGATCCTTCCTTCGCATCGGCTCTGCAGAAATGTTGAGCCTGTTGACTGGATTGGGCCATCTGTTTCTCTTCGATGAGATTCATTAGGAAAAAATAAAATAAAAACAATTAAAAAAAAAGACAATAGACCACTAAGGTTAAACCAATGTGTTCTTTGACCAGATTGATTCAAGAAAAGCCTTGTCCAGAGTGTGGAGACAGCTTGACTGTTCTAGGCAAGGGTCCTCCAAACGGGTTCATTAAGTAATCCTACCCTTATGGGGGCAATTCTATCAATAGATTTCATAAGACCGGGTTAGGAGGCCTATGTGACTCTCTCGTCTTTATAATTTTTTTCATAATTTATAATTTAAAATTTAAAAATCTTCAAAAAAAATCTTCAAAATAATTTTGTCATCTTCGGGTTAGATCTGAGAAATTGTGGTCTTTCTCCTTCTGAGCGCTGGGTTCTCCGAAATGTGAGCCCGTGTTCGATTGGATCCTTTGCTCTCTTTGAAATCCGATTTGAGCCTTTCAAAAAAAAACTCGTCATTTTGTGATTTAGATTCGAGAAATTTGGTTCCTTCCCTTTTGGCCTGGTGCTCGCGAAATGTGAGCCCGTGTTCGATTGGAATACCATTTGCTCTCTTTGATGAATCCAATCTTGACCTTTCAAAAAAGAGAATCCATCTCATAGATGCGATCTCCAACATTTGTGCTAACAATACTGGTATGCCCTTTCAGGGTCTACTGTATTCGCGACCGGGACATTTGTAACTCACAACCTTATATCCATCTTACCTCGAGCAAGCCCTGCTTCTCATAAGTCAAATTTAGGTTACAATTGCTTCTAGCAGTCACTGGAGACGCTCATTCTGGGCTTACCATACTCTGCGATCAGAACAATTGTACCTCTATGGCCTTCCTTTCATGTTGCTTGGGTCGTTCATGACCTTCAAGCGATTGAAATGACAAACCATAGTTTCCATCTTATGATCATTATATTCTTGTGACTACTAATGGATGTGGTCTTGTTTCAGAATATTTTCGAAACTAACAATGGCAGCTTCTCTAACATTACCTTGACGAGAACAAGTACCAACTTATGCTTCAACAGAAGCAAACACGCGCACCTACAAGCGCCCCATCAGCTGCCGAAGTGTCAACTCTCCTCGGCAACTTCTGAACTCCGGGTCGACCTCGACTCCCCGCTGACCCAGATGAACCCTCGTCTCCAAAAGAAGTACCTTACTTCGACCTGGTTTCAACAGGCGATTGGGACCATCTCATAGCAAGCCTTGAGAAGATCACCGATCAAGAAGACCCATGGAAAGGAACAAAGCCTTGGTCTGAAAATGAACTTGAAATCCCAGAAGGTTTCGTTGAGCTGGAAGCCTCCGAAAATATTCTGGAGGAACCACCTTCGAACCTTCCAACAGAAGATCATGTTCAAAAAATAGACTTGGGAGCACCAGATAACCCACGTCCTGTATTCATAAGCAAGAATCTAAAGGATGATGAGTTACCCGAGTATATCGCTTTTCTTCGTGAGTTCGTTGATTGCTTTGCATGGTCCTATGCTGAAATGCCTGGTGTAGACCCCAAAGTAGCAGTCCACAAGCTCAATTTTCAAGAAAACATCAAGCCTATCAAACAAGGCCAAAGAAGATTCCGTCCAGATGTGATGGATAAAATTGAACAAGAAGTTCAAAAACTCAAAAGCGTTGGCTTCATCCGAGAGGAACAACATCCTGAATGGTTGGCCAACATTGTCCCCAGGACAAAGAAAAACGGGCAGATCAGGGTCTTATTGACTATAGAAACCTGAATGATGCTTGCCCTAAAGATGAATTCCCGCTCCCCATACCAGAGGTAATGATTGACAATGCCTGCGAATTTGAGCGAATGACATTCATGGATGGCTTCTTTGGCTACAATCAGATGAAGATGCATCTGGAAGATGAAAAACACACTTTATTTCGGATTCCATTTGGCATATATTACTACACTGTCATGCCATTTGGTCTGGGAAATGCTGGTGCCACATATCAGAGGGCTATGATGAAAATATTCCAAGATATGCGCACAAGATGGTTGAATGTTACGTTGATGACCTCGCCATCAAAAGCAAAAGAAAAGAAGATCATCTCAAGGACCTTCGAGAAGTCTTCCTTCGGCTTCGCAAACAAAAACTACGGATGAATCCTCTGAAGTGCTTCTTCGGTGTCTCGTCGGGTAAGTTCCTCGGATTCCTAGTTCGAAAAGCTGGAATAGAACTTGACCCCATCAAAGTCAAGGCTATTCTAGAAATGCCCTCTCCAAGAATCTTGAGAGAACTCAAAGGGCTTCAAGGGAAATTGGCCTACATCAGGCGGTTCATCTCCAATCTTTTGGGGAAGTGCCGTCCATTCTCTCAGTTGATGAAGAAAGGTGTAAACTTTGTTTAGGATGCTGACCGTGAAGCCGCATTTCAAGATATCAAGTCATACCTGACCAAACCTCCAGTGTTAGCTTCTCCTACCTCTGGAAAACCATTCATCTTGTACACAAGAGCCCTCGACCATTCTCTGGGCACTCTACTCGCATAAGAAAATGATAAGAGAAAAGAAGTTGCTCTATACTACCTCAGGCACATGCTGGTGGGTGCGGAGCATCACTACTCTCTAGTCGAAAAGGAATGCCTTGCAGTGATGTTCGCCGTACAAAAGCTACGTCACTACCTGCTCTCCAACATAGTCTACCTGGTTTCGAGGATCAACCTCTTGTCCTTGTCACAAAAGCAGGTTCTCTCAATGCACGACTGACAAAATGGTCCATCCTTCTGTCACAATTTGATATTAGGAATGTACTATAAAAAGCAATCAAAGGCCAAGCTCTAGCAGACTTTCTCGCAGAGCATCCATTGCCTAAAAATTCTCCACTCAGAGATGATCTCCCAGACGAACCCGTGTACAGCGTGGAGACTTCCTCACAAAATGCCTCCTAGGACATGTACTTTGACGGTACAATCGGGATAAATAAAAAAAGACAACTGATCTCGGGAGTTGGCATCCTCTTTGTTTGCCCAGACAAATACATGATTTCGCATGCTTTCTCGCTACTGGAACTCTGATCCTAGGATTGGAACTCGCCATCGAATCTAGTATCACCACGCTGAAGTCTTTAGAGACTCTCAATTGATTGTCAACCAGATGAATCAGAAATTTGAAGTCAGAAAGCTTGATCTGCCGCCTTACTACAACAAGGCACAATCGTAGTGGTGAAAACATCCATGTAGATGCCCTAACCGGACTTGCCGCATCTATGGCGATCTAGAAAGGGGAAAACATGTAAATCGCAGTGTACGAGAGAAGGATCCTCCCTCCTCTTAACACACACCAAGCAGTTGCTGAATGCCATCAAGTGGTTGGAAGTCGGATCTCTATCCTTAGACTTTCGATCGGCGATATGAGGGATCCGTTCATTGATTACATTATATTCGGAATCCTACCTGAAGATCCAAAAGAACAGGTAAGCGTTCAAAGGCGAGCCCCAAACTTTCATTTGATATTCCTTCAAAAATCCTTTATAGGAAATCCTTCAACGAAGTACTTCTACGCTTCTTGTCACAACAAGAGGCTGAAGAAACACTCAGAGAAGTTCATGATGGTCTTTGTGGAGCCCATTAGGCTGGTCCTAAGCTCTACGATCAGATAAAAAGGTTAGGTTATTATTGGCCAACCATGGTAGCTGACACAATGCAATTTGCTAAGCGCTGCCAACAATGCCAAGTTCATGGAGATTATGTTCACATGCCTCCAAAATGGCTGCATCCTACAGCGATCTCATGGCCTTTCGAAGCCTGGGGTATGAACAATATAGGTCCTATTTCTCCCCCATCAAGCAAAGTTCATCGTGAAAGAAACTGCGATTCAGATCTGAAGCTTCTCATTAAGAGACTACTATGGCTGATGCAAAGCATGACAGATTTTAAAAAATCTGATTTCTGCACTATGCAGCGGAAATCAACCATAAAGAATCGCATAGAAACTCCATTAAATCATGATCAACAAGTGTATAATTAAAGGAGAATGAAGAAGACTCATACCTCAAAGATTTGTAGACTTCAAATCTCTGAAAAAATAGATCCAAAGGCCCGAACTCAGACTTGCAATTTTCAAACAAGTTGCTGGAATTTTCCTGCACTTGTATTGCCTTTGATCTTCTCCTCTATCTCACTTCCAAATCTGATTGGCTAAGATGGTGGGATCTTAATCTAGGAATTAGGAAGTATTTCTCCAAGGGAAAATCTCAGACCTCAAGCTTTCTTCTCTCAAGAAGAGAACCTCTCCAAGGGCTGGGCGTGTGGCTCTCTTTTTGCTTCACAGAGTGTTGGACGTCCAAGGGGATATGAGTTTCTTTTATAGAAACTTTTGTGTGGAAACCTTTTCCATAAAGTTATCTATCCTTATTCTAATCGATGTCCAAAAAGGAAAGACTTATTTCCTTTAAGAAACACTCCAATTAGAAAAGGAAACTAAAAGGAACTTTCCATACAATTAGTAATACTAGTTGTAGAACACTTACTAATTTTAAGTTCCTAATCCAAAAAGGAAACTAACTCATAGGAATACTAATCCAAAGAGGAGTCCAACTTTCCAAGTAGAGAGTCCTACTCAAAGTTGGAAACCTTACCCATGGAAATCCTATTATGGACGTCCCACATATCAAAGCACACCATGGCCCACATTCAATTTATCTAGAGTTAAATTCATGTATGCCATCAAAGGCCTATTTGAATTTAAACTCAAAATTATTTTTCCACTAAAATAATTCATCCTTATGTTATCTAAACATCTTAGGAAACCATGCCAATCTTGGTAAGTGACTAGAGAAGGGACCAAAAGACATATTTTCCATTGGCTCCCAAAATGACCAAAATGTCCATGCTAAAGCCATAGCAACATTAAGACCATTTTAACCTTAACTCATTCCACTAAAGAGTTATGGTTGAACTCCAAGGACAAATATATATTATAATAAGCTCATCATAAAATGACGGTTGTCTTCGACCTACTAAGTGTAATGACCTGAATGCCCCTCTATGTAACATCCATAATCGAGTCAGGTTATCATATGTACTATCAACCTTCCCGATTACATCTAAACCTTAGAACTTCATATCCTTAAACATAATCATCATTCGAATATCATTCTCTTGATCCAGGGAGCGACCCACAAGTTCAATATCCATATGGAACATCCATATACTAAGATCTTAGATTTTGATGATTAATCGGATAATTCCAAGGGGATGATTATTCCATCATCAGATGGCATAGATTCTATATTGCATCTGCACATCCCAACTGATCAAGTCCGAGTACCCAAAACACAGAGCTGTTGACCCATGAAAAGAATCTCACCCATAGTGAATCAAAGCACAAGAACTTGACTTCGTCAGTTCATCCACAAATGCTCAAGATTAAGAGCACCGGTTACTTAGTAGCATGAGGTGACTTGATCTCTTTTCTGTGATAGTACTATTTTAGAGATCACACCTACCATGGTCCTGTTCAATGCATGACACATGCACTAATGAGATAGATCCGGGAAAGCCCTCCCGTGACTTAGGTATGTCACCCTATATAGGAGAGTATCTCATTATAACTTCTACCAAGATGAAGTGCCCAGCTCCATCTTTCAGTTATGAACAAATATGATGTTTCCAGTTGTCCATGAATTAGACCTATCTGTGTGTAGACACTACACACCTAATTCATTTACTAGAAACAATGGGCCTTACACAACCATACATATATACATGTTTAAGCATAAAAGAGTCTTTCTATTAAATAACCAGTAAATATCCAGTAACAAAAGATGAGAATGCAGCTAGTGGGCTTTAGGGCATACACCAATCCCAACAAACTCCCACTTGCACTAAAGATCACTGCTTCCTAACCTAACACCCATAGACTCAACATGAGAAGTGAAGACTTTCTCAGTAAGAGTCTTAGTGAATGGGTCAGCTAAGTTATTTGCTGAAGCAATATGCTCCACCACTATCTCTCCATCCTGAATGAATTCCCGGATCAAGTGGTACTTTCTCTGAATGTGCTTGCCTTTCTTGTGATTCATGGGCTCTTTGCACTGTGCTACAGCACCAGTGTTATCGCAGTACATGACAATAGGTTTATGCACTGCAGGAACAACTCCCAATTCCAACAGGAATTTTCTGAGCCATACCGCTTCCTTCACAGCTTCCGATGCTGCCACATACTCTGCTTCCATGGTAGAATCAGCTATACAGGATTGCTTGACACTTCTCCATGATCTAGCCCCTCCTGACAAAGTAAAGACGTACCCTGAGGTAGACTTTCTGGCATCACTATCAGATTGGAAATCAGAGTCTGTATACGCCAATGGCGTTAGATCATCTGCTCGAAAGGTTAGCATATAATCTTTCGTTCTCCGAAGATACTTGAATATATGCTTAACAGCTGTCCAATGCATAGGTCCAGGGTTTGACTGATATCTGCTAACCATGCCAACGGCAAAGCAAATATCTGGTCTAGTACATAACATAGCATACATGAGGCTTCCAACAGCGGATGCATATGGAACTCTCCTCATGGTCTCTATCTTTTCAGATGTCTTTGGACATTAATCTCGAGACAGTGGTACTCCATGTCTAGAAGGTAGGAGGCCCTTCTTGGAGTCATGCATGTTAAACTTGACCAATATCTTCTCAATGTAAGAAGATTGGGATAGGGCTAACATCTTATTCTTGCGATCACGCAAAAGCTTGATCCCTAAGATATAGCTGGCCTCACCCAAATCCTTCATCTGAAATTGAGAGGATAACCAAACCTTTGTGGATGACAATAAACCTACATCATTTCCTATGAGTAATATGTCATCTACATATAGAACCAAAAATGCAACTGCTTTCCCATTTCCTTTCTTATACACACATGGTTCATCAATGTTTTGATCAAAGCCAAAGGATTTGACTGCCTGATTAAACTTGATGTTCCATGCTCTAGATGCTTGCTTAAGTCCATAGATGGACTTCTTAAGTTTACAAACCATGTTATCTTGGCCACTAGCAATGAAGCCCTCTGGTTGCATCATATAGATGCATTCGTCAAGACTTCCATTAAGAAAAGCTGTCTTGACATCCATCAGCCATATCTCGTAGTCATAATGACATGCGATGGCCAAGAGAATCCTTATGGACTTAAGCATAGCCACTGGTGAAAAGGTTTCCTCATAATCGATACCCTCTTTCTGAGTATATCCTTTCGCCACCAGTCTTGCTTTGAAGGTTTCCACCTTCCCATCCACTCCTCTCTTTCTCTTGTAGATCCACTTGCACCCTATGGGTTTAATCCCTTCAGGTGCATCTACAAGTTCCCATACTTGATTGGAATACAAAGAATCCATTTCAGATTTCATCGCTTGCTGCCACATGTCAGCATCTATATCCATTACTGCTTCATCATAACTAGTAGGATCCTCAACCAGATTTTCAGAGTCTGTCTTAAAAGACACTCCTAGATATCTTTCTGGTTGTCTAGAAATTCTCCCACTACGACGAGACTCCGGAGTGTTCAAAGGAATATCTTGTTCATCTACTACTTCAGGATCTGGTACAGATGTTATAGGAGATCCCGGAAGAATCTCCTCAAGGGTTTCTTTACAACTAAGCTCTTGGTGCATCATACAATCATCCTCCAAGTACCTAGCATGAGTGCTGATGAGCACCTTTTGCTCCTTTGGATGATAAAAGATGCCACCTCTCGTTCCTTTAGGATACCCAATGAAGTAGCACATTTCCGATCTGGGTTGTCAGCTTGGTAGCTTTATCATTCAGTACATAGGCTGGACAACCCCAAATGTGGATATGATTTAAACTAGGTTTTCAGGCCTGTCCACATTTCTTGTGGTGTCCTAGGTACTGACTTAGATGGTACCAGATTTAAAATGTATGCTGCTGCTTCTAAGGCATATCCCCAAAAAGATATAGGTAGGGTTGCATGACTCATCATGGACCTTACCATATCAAGAAGGGTACGGTTTCTTCTCTCCGCTACACCATTTTGTTGGGGTGTACCTGGTGCAGACAACTGAGACACAATCCCATGTTGTGTGAGGTACTCCTTGAACTCACCCAGGAGGTATTCGCCACCTCGATCAGATCGAAGGGCTTTGATATGTTTCCCTAGTTGTAGCTCCGCCTCAGCCTTGAATTGCTTGAACTTATCAAACGCCTCAGACTTGCGTCGCATTAAGTATACATATCCATACCTAGAGTAATCATCGGTGAAGGTGATGTAATACTCATACCCTCCTCGAGCCGGTTTGTTCATCGGACCACACACATCAGTGTGAATCAATTCTAACAACTCCTTTGACCTTAGTCCCTTTCCAGAGAATCACCGTTTGGTCATCTTTCCCTTGAGACAAGATTCGCACTGAGGAAAAGGTTCGAAATCTAATGAGCTCAAGGGCCCATCTTCTACCAACCTCTGAATCCGTTTTGGTTTAATGTGGCCCAAACGTAAGTGCCAAAGATATGTGTCATTGATTGAAGATACCTTTCCCTTAAGGGAAGTTGAGCTTTCTTGTTGTACATTATGCAGTGTGGGAGCAATAGGATATATATAAAATAAGTTGTCATGTATTCTACCGGAACATATAATATTTCCATCTCTACTGATATCAACACCAGAATGGAAAGAAACTGAATAATTAAATTCAATCAATCTGGAAACTGAAATTAAATTCTTCCTCATGTCCGGAACATAGAAAACATTATTTAAAACTAATATCCTATTACATGGAAAATGTAAGGTAACAACTCCTACTGCAACTGCCCAAACTTTAGCTCCAGTTCCGACTCTAAAGGCAAACTCTCCTTTCTCAATTCTCTGCATTATCTGAAACCCCTGCAATGAATTGCAGATGTGATTAGTGGCTCCTGAGTCTACTATCCATGAGTCAGTAGAATCAACCACTAGACAAGTTTCAATGTAGTATGAAAAAGATGTACCTTTCTTAACTGAGGCCAGGAACTTGGGACAATCTTTCTTCCAATGACCTTTGAGGCCACACTTGAAGCATTTCCCTTTGGGCTTTCCATCTGTACCCTTGTCCTTCTTATTACCAGCATTGTTCTTTTTCTGCCCTTTTCCCTTATTCTGCTTCTTCTTGGACTTCTTCCCTTTCGGGTTCAGTTTAGAGGAAGACTGGAAAAAAATGAGCTTGGGCTTTGGGCTTCATGATAGCCTCTGCCGCCTGGAGTTCTTTCATTAACTCAGGTAGAGTCATGTCCATCTTGCTCATATTGAAATTGAGCTTGAACTGATTGAAAGATTCCGGCAGAGTTTCAAGAATCATGTCAGTCTGACTCCCTGCATCAATCTCAGCCCCTAGAATCTCAGCTTCATTGAAACAATCTATCAGCTTGAGCATATGCTCTCTGACAGGTGTTCCCTCAGCCATCCTAGCATTCATGATGGTCCTTATAGCAGCTTGCCTAGCTGGCCTGCTCTTGTCTGCGAACATCTTAGACAAGGACATCATGATTTCATAGGCTGTGTCCATTTGCTCGTGCTGTGTTTGCAACACATTGGACATGGAAGCGAGCATGTAGCATTTAGCCATGCTATTCGCTTTCTTCCATTTCCTCTCAGCCTCTCGCTGGTCATCAGTAGAATTAGCATCAATTTCGGGACAGTTTTCCAGCAAGACATACTTGTACTCCTCGGCTGTGAGTACTATGTCAAGATTTCTTTTCCAATCTACGTAGTTAGGGCCAGTCAGTTTATTCTCACGAAGAATGCACATCAACGGACTAAAATTGTCTTTTCCCATCTCTTTCTGGATATAAAATGGTTTATAATTAGACATGCAGTATATATGTAATATGCATATGGTGCTTGTTACAAAAGGAAAAACAAAGCACAAATAACTTTTTACATTATTCAACCCCAATCATAATGTATCAGTGTTTCAACCTCCTCATAGACCCTCCATCGAAGGGATGGCCGAGCCTACAGTCACGTTGAATTAAGGCAGACTTATTTAGATTATCACTATCTAGACACACATCCAGTGGTAGTCCAATCACTGATTGGTTTGGCCTCATAAGACAAATAACCCTTAACTCCTAAGGAGAGGTCATCACCGTCTTATGTCAAGTGTATAACCATCTCTTATGAAATTCCCAGAATGTCTATGATTAAGTCTTCCGAAGGGAAGAGACTTTTATCCTCCCTAGAAGTGATCTTTAGTAAAGAGCTCCACCGAAGGGATGGCCACTCCCACCAACACTTCATTGACATTCTATAGAAGTGATCTTTAGTAAAGAACTCCACCGAAGGGATGGCCGCTCCTACTAACACCTCATTATGAATATTCACATTAGTTCACCCATTAACCCATCAAAGCGGTCTTCAGTTAAAGAACTCCACCGAAGGGATGGCCGTTCCCACTAACACTTTAATGAGATAACATGAACCGAAAATGGAAGGCCGTGGGGTCTTTCCTAAAACCCCTCTCCCACTTGATTATTTATCGCTAGGGTTTATACTTTTTGACCTTTACATTGTTTTACTCAAAAGCTCTTTTTAAATCTAGCAAACTTGGTTAATTAAATTCATGACTTAAGTCATCTTAAAATCAAATAACCTTTGCTTTAAAACATTTGAGCAAATCCCTTCAAAGAGTCAAAAACCTATCTTGGGTTATGAAAACCCATAGGTAGCATCTAATTAGATTTTAGTTTAGCCTTCTTTGGAAACCAAGGGCACCAAGATAAACTAAACCCTATCCAATTTTAAACCTTAGACAAATAGAAGGTGCTGGTCTAAGTTCCGTTTAAAACAATTTGCCAAACTAAAAACAATCTAATACAATAAAGATGCCAATTTTAGAGCCTAATGGTGGCCATGTTTCTAGGTGACAATTATAGCAATTATATAAAGCATTCATCCATGCATTCCATATATAAAAGAAAATAAAAGTATGCATTCCTTGATGGCTCCTTGCTCTTAGGATTTCAAATCCTAATCAAATTAGGACTCCTCATGCATCTAGAAGTCTTGACTCCTTGATCTCCAAGGACTCCAATTTCTTGCAACCTTCTTGTCTTGAAACAAAACCAAAATTACATTGGAGATTCCTATGCTTTTCAAGAAAGCTTACATCAAGACTAGTTGGAATAAAATTAAGGAAACTTTACAACTTCCTATGATTGCTAACCGCGCAATCGTACACTTTCCAACTAATTAAAAAAACATCCAAATCCACATAACAATCATGCGAACCATCAAGGATGCAATACATGGCTGCAAACAAAGAGGTTAGTGCATGCAAACTCACTATGTGCATCATTAAACAAATCTGGAAAATAAATTCCAGCAATGTTAATGAAACTTGCACACAACATGCATCACAACATAACTTTAATAGGGTGCCACCATACCCATAATCAATCTAGGATTAATTACACACAACATGGGATCATGATTTCACATGGAGTGGCTCTGATACCACTGAAAGAAACTGCGATTCAGATCTGAAGCTTCTCATTAAGAGACTACTATGGCTGATGCAAAGCATGACAGATTTTAAAAAATCTGATTTCTGCACTATGCAGCGGAAATCAGCCATAAAGAATCGCATAGAAACTCCATTAAATCATGATCAACAAGTGTATAATTAAAGGAGAATGAAGAAGACTCATACCTCAAAGATTTGTAGACTTCAAATCTCTGAAAAAATAGATCCAAAGGCCCGAACTCAGACTTGCAATTTTCAAACAAGTTGCTGGAATTTTCCTGCACTAGTATTGCCTTTGATCTTCTCCTCTATCTCACTTCCAAATCTGATTGGCTAAGATGGTGGGATCTTAATCTAGGAATTAGGAAGTATTTCTCCAAGGGAAAATCTCAGACCTCAAGCTTTCTTCTCTCAAGAAGAGAACCTCTCCAAGGGCTGGGCGTGTGGCTCTCTTTTTGCTTCACAAAGTGTTGGACGTCCAAGGGGGTATGAGTTTCTTTTATAGAAACTTTTGTGTGGAAACCTTTTCCATAAAGTTATCTATCCTTATTCTAATTGATGTCCAAAAAGGAAAGACTTATTTCCTTTAAGAAACACTCCAATTAGAAAAGGAAACTAAAAGGAACTTTCCATACAATTAGTAATACTAGTTGTAGAACACTTACTAATTTTAAGTTCCTAATCCAAAAAGGAAACTAACTCATAGGAATACTAATCCAAAGAGGAGTCCAACTTTCCAAGTAGAGAGTCCTACTCAAAGTTGGAAACCTTACCCATGGAAATCCTATTATGGACGTCCCACATATCAAAGCACACCATGGCCCACATTCAATTTATCTAGAGTTAAATTCATGTATGCCATCAAAGGCCTATTTGAATTTAAACTCAAAATTATTTTTCCACTAAAATAATTCATCCTTATGTTATCTAAACATCTTAGGAAACCATGTCAATCTTGGTAAGTGACTAGAGAAGGGACCAAAAGACATATTTGCCATTGGCTCCCAAAATGACCAAAATGTCCATGCTAAACCCATAGCAACATTAAGACCATTTTAACCTTAACTCATTCCACTAAAGAGTTATGGTTGAACTCAAGGACAAATATATATTATAATAAGCTCAGTCATAAAATGACGGTTGTCTTCGACCTACTAAGTGTAATGACCTGAATGCCCCTCTATGTAACATCCATAATCGAGTCAGGTTATCATATGTACTATCAACCTTCCCGATTACATCTAAACCTTAGAACTTCATATCCTTAAACATAATCATCATTCGAATATCATTCTCTTGATCCAGGGAGCGACCCACAAGTTCAATATCCATATGGAACATCCATATACTAAGATCTTAGATTTTGATGACTAATCGGATAATTCTAAGGGGACGATTATTCCATCATCAGATGGCATAGATTCTATATTGCATCTGCACGTCCCAACTGATCAAGTCCGAGTACCCAAAACACAGAGCTGTTGACCCATGAAAAGAATCTCACCCATAGTGAATCAAAGCACAAGAACTTGACTTCGTCAGTTCATCCACAAATGCTCAAGATTAAGAGCACCGGTTACTTAGTAGCATGAGGTGACTTGATCTCTTTTCTGTGATAGTACTATTTTAGAGATCACACCTACCATGGTCCTGTTCAATGCATGACACATGCACTAATGAGATAGATCCGGGAAAGCCCTCCCGTGACTTAGGTATGTCACCCTATATAGGAGAGTATCTCATTATAACTTCTACCAAGATGAAGTAAGTGCCCAGCTCCATCTTTCAGTTATGAACAAATATGATGTTTCCAGTTGTCCATGAATTAGACCTATCTGTGTGTAGACACTACACACCTAATTCATTTACTAGAAACAATGGGCCTTACACAACCATACATATATACATGTTTAAGCATAAAAGAGTCTTTCCATTAAATAACCAGTAAATATCCAGTAACAAAAGATGAGAATGCAGCTAGTGGGCTTTAGGGCATACACCAATCCCAACACATCGCTTCATCTTCGCCGCTATGGATTATTTCTGTAAGACCCTGACCCCCAATTTTAGGGTTTAGTGTTGTTTTAATTGTGGTTTTTCTTTTTGAGTAAGATTAGGAACGGGTTTGACTTGGTTTTTGAATTTGATAGATTTTTCTTAACTTGGGAGATTTTATAGACCGTTGACTTTGGTTTGACCCGGCCTTTGTGAAATTTATCTTTGTGATAAATTATTATTGATTTCTAAAAACTCTAATTTTTTATTCCTTTTTACTCATTTTATTGATCTTAACAACTTTCATATTTTATCCGTTTGGATTTGAGACTCAGAAATTGCGTTTTTTGAGAAATTACATTTTTTGAGAAATTAGGGAAAGTATACTTTTTGGAAACTAGATATTTCAACGATCGATTTTTTTCTTCTTCGTCGATCTCGTCTAGGGCCCCGCAAGACCATGTTTTAGCCATTTTAAGTTTCAGCTGAATGGGCCCCATTTTCAAGCTACTTAAGTTGTCTTCTCCATCTTCCATTTTCATTTCACTCTTTTCCTGCAACTTCTTGACCTAGGGCTGGGAGGAGAAAACCCTCTTCTTCCCCAAGCTTGTTTCTCTTTGATCTAAGGCTAGGAAGCTCCAAATCTCAATCCGATTTCACCATTCTCTTCCTCTCATCTCAAGCTTTCGATTACTACTATCTCCTTAGAAGTTCCAGCTGAGTCTCCGCCATTTCTTCTTCATTTTTCCTTGTTTGGACAGCAATGGGTGAGAGCTTGAACCCATCTCTTTGATGTAGTTCTTTTAGCTCTCAAAGAGCCATTTTCTCTAACTTTCAAACCCATTTTCGAAATAGGGCTTTTTGGTGACCAAAATGTGATTTTTGTGTGTTCCATTTTTGGGACTTTTGTGTAGATTTCGTGGATCACCTCTTGAATGGAGATTGTGAGAGTTTTGCTTAGCATTGGGACTAAGGTAAGTGATCTTTATAGGTTTTGTAAGCATGCATGTGATTATTTGCATTCTATGCTCTAATTTCTTTTTTTTTATGTTTTAAATTCATAACCCATGTCATGTTTAAGTTCTTGAATGTTAATCTCAGTTTTTCTCTTCATGCATTGAGATTATTGAGTTTCCAAATCTCTGGAATTCAGCTTTTGATTACAAGTTATGTTAAGTTCAATTTTGGATTATTTTGATGAATGATTTGGTGAAGGAATGAATCAAGTTATGAAATGCATGGTTCAAATGGTTTTGTGTATGGTTTAAATGTTCTATTTGATCCCTAGGAGAGCATGGTGGCTCAGGGAATGCAGGTTGATTCGGAAATAAGAAGAAAAGAATGAAGAAAGGGAGAAAAGTTGTGAAAAATTTGACATGAAACGCACTGTCCATGCATTGTCGGTTAGCCGTCGGTTAGCTGTCGGCTAGCCGATAACCGAGAGCTAACTGAATTTTTGTCGGTTCCATTTCCCGAGACCTGCATCGCGTCTGGGACTTGTCAGTCAGCTTGTGGCTAATCGAACTTCACTTTTTGGCTAGCCGACAGCCAACCGAGTCCCATTTCGATCGCTTTTCCCGAGAGCTACATTTCTCTATTTTTAATCCAGCGGTCAGCTGTCGGTCAGCTGGCGGCTAGCCGACATACCCCACCTCGGTTAGCCGACAGGTGACCGAGAGCTGACCGAAATTACCAAAAGCCCCATTTTTGAAGGATTTCTATGGGAATGAAAACTAGACTAAGCCATATACTTCTACTTGACATTTTGCACTTGAAATTCTAAAATGTACCTTAACTTCGGAGGCACCAAATCTTGTAAAATTCCAACATTTGGATTTCAATTCCACAAAGGTCAATGAATAGTCTTAGCCTAAGCTTGATTGACTTCGTGTTTGAACTTCCGTTTTGATGCTATGTGCATCATCGTGTACCCTTTTGAATTTCAAGTACAAGTTTATCTGAAGATTTGTTTTTAAAGAATAAACAAGGGGACTACTTTTGTGTTTTTGACATATTACTAGTTCATGCTATTGTGTCTTGTCTTGCTTGCATCGTCCACCTTGTGCGTGGTCGATGAGGAAAATATAAGAACTCGGTCCGGGCGGCACCCTTAACCATGGGGCGAAGCGTGTCAACCACGGGCTTCAAACGGCGAGTCACTACTAGCTTGACAAGTTGTTTCCCCTTTTCGTGTGATTTATCTCGCAAGTATATTTTTGTCTCGTGCATTCATGGACTTAAGTAAATACCACTGAGCTTAGACCGCCCCTTCAGTCTGATCCACTGTCCGGGGGTCCTTAAACTTGTGGACTGTCTGCAGACTAGTCGTGTATTTTATACACATCGTGCGTGTTCCAGTTCCGCGGCCGGTTTCCCCATCTACCTAGTGTAGCGTGGGTTCGTATTCTTGCGTGTCATGCTTGTCGTGCGTGCTTGCTCTAATCATCATGAATGATGGAGAAATGATGGGCTCTTTGTGGATTACTATTCATGATATTACATGTATTCATGCTAGTTTTGTTTCGTATATCATTCGTGGAATCTTGTTTTCTAGATAAGCATCTTGTTCAAGCATTGTTTTAAACCTTGTACATGTGTTTCAAGTTCAGTAAAATGTTTTAAGCATTGTTTCTTTTAAGCTTTGGTTTTTGTTTATGCTCTTGCCTAAATTGATCACCTACAAGACCGTCGTGTCTAATATTCTACACTTTGGTGCTCTAGGTAGCAGGTTCCCATCTTGAGTTAGTTCGTGTGCAGTTGGCTTTTGAGCCACGAGTTTTGCAGGCTTTTTGTGCCAGCGATGTCATGTAGACGTCATGCTTGATTCCGAAGTTACGTTTCACCCCTGTGTAGTACATATTCTTAGCTTGATAATTTGTACGGCTTTTGTTAGCCTTTATCTTGGGTATGTAATTAATGCACTTGTTAATTTGTAACTTGAATATGTTCGGGTAATGATTAACCTGTTACTGTCAGCTCTGTATATCCTGATATTATGATTTGCTCCAGTCTAAGTCTGAATATTGTTATGACAGCTTTACGCTGGTAGGTTGGGTGCGATGCGGAATTAAATGGCCATGGACTCTGGGTCGCAATGCCTTGTAAGCTTCCGCGAAATATTTCGATGTGCTTGGGAATTTTGCCTTCCTCACACACGCGGATCCTGGGGAGAAATATAAATTTTTAATTAACTCCAAATCACACTCCCCGAGATCGGATCACTGCAGGATCCCAATTTTGGGGCATGACAGACTGGTATCAGAGCGGGCAGGTTTTTAGCAAAATAAAACACTCTAGTAACCTTAAGACGTGTGGTGAGGACTCTTTAGACCGTGTGGATTTTGTTTTGGCTACCATTGTTTTTGTCAGTTCGGTTTGTTTTTCTTCTAGTGGAGGAGACCCTTTTTGTCTCGTCTTCTTGTCCTTGTTCTTAGGGAATTTGGAGGACCAAATTCTTTTCTAGTGGGGGAGAATTTAATGTCTCCGTACCCATATTTAGTATCTTTCGCTTATTTTTGTGTCAGAGAGTCAGTGTTTCGTGGTGTTTTGTGGATTTAGCATGTGGTTCTCGAAGGACTTTTGGCAGAATTTTCAACTCTTCATTGTCGCAGATGATGTGTTAGAAAAGTAAGTGCAAATTTTTGGATAAACTTGGACTATTTCCCTAAGTCAGAAGACTCCAGAAGCAGGATAAGTGGTGGACTTCATGAGGTTTGAGCTGATTTTCAGTGGTACAGCTCCAAGAAGATGTGAAGAAGTTAGGAATTTCTCGAGTATTGATGAACTTGTGACGGAGAATTGTTCGAGGAGGTTCAACAATTGCAGCTATGATGATGAAGCCGACTCAGCAGGGTGTGTCAGTGGGTGGTTAAGAGCATAGGAATTTAGTTTTCGGCAGCAGTGTAGAGAGTTGTATGCAAAAATTGATTATCACCTGGACACATGATAGAGTAGATTTTATGGATTTTACCGACTTGTAGAGCATCAGTTTAGGTAGAGTATAGATACAAGATGAAAAATCATCACTTATGGACAATGTCAATTGAAAGATCCAGAAAAGAATGACACATGTACAAGGCTTGAGGATGGTGAACCTGAAACAGAGGCAAAAGATTGAGTAACCAAGGTTTGATTGGAACGGACTTGAGACTTGAATGCAGAGTTGTAACCGTTGAAGTATGATGTGAAGTAGACAAACATGTACGATCAAGAACCGATCGTGGTACAGAGGGCCAATGGCAATTGGGCAGAAAGAGTCAGAATAACAAAAACTTTTAGGTATTTTGAAGTTTGGGCGGAAGACTGGAAGATAGAGATAGAGTTTGATAGAAGCACATCTTAGGAAGTCTGGACATGTGGAGTAGCATGATAGTTAGAGTGTTAGCAGGTTTTGTCAGAGATGGAAACCTACGGAGTTGTGAATCGTGTGATTTCAACAAGCAGACAAAGATGGCAGAAGTGTACCGAGGATTAGACGACATTACAAGAGGTAAGACACATCTGGTAGTACTCAGCGTCACCAATTTTTTGAAACTAAGGGCAGACAGAAGAACAAGACAATATTTCGAAGAATTGATAAATTCAGAGAAAGCATGTCTACGATCACAACTTCATACAAGTGTCAGGATCACCGTGTGTAGCTTTGTATCACTTAATGCACAGAATTCCAGCGTAATAGATGGAGGCAGAACTTATAGTTTCTTGGACCGACAGTGATTGACAAAGCAAGTTAAGGGAATGATCCAGTGCAAGGACGCCAGACAGTCACCAAAGGATGACTAGAGGAAATGGTTGAACATCAGATTTGTCAGAGGAGCTTGTTTTTTACTAGATGTGTGTGACAGTGTAAAGCCTTCAACCGAATCAGATATGTTGTTTGCAGGCGCATCTCAACGTCAGGCTTGATCAGAGAGTATCGCAGTTGCCGAGGATCAGAGCAGGGTGTCAGTGTTTTCTTTTGTCTTTTGAGTTTTTTTATTTTTATTTGGTTTAGACCAGTTGGAGGACCAAATGGGTTCTAAGGGGGGGAGGATGTATGACCCCGACCCCCAATTTTTGGGTTTAGTGTTATTTTAATTGTGGTTTTGCTTTTTGAGTAAGATTAGGAGCATGTTTGACTTGGTTTTTGAATTTGATAGATTTTTCTTAACTTGGGAGATTTTAAAGACCGTTGACTTTGGTTTGACCCGGCCTTTGTGAAATGTATCTTTGTGATAAATTATTATTGATTTCTAAAAACTCTAATTTTTTATTCCTTTTTACTCATTTTATTGATCTTAACAACTTTCATGTTTTATCCGTTTGGATTTGAGACTCAGAAATCGCATTTTCGAGAAAAATGGCAAAAATGACATTTTACACTAAATCAATACCTAAATTTTGAAAATTTCAGAAATTGGGGAAAGTTTACTTTTTGGAAACTAGATATTTCAACGATCGATTTTTTCTTCTTCGTCGATCTCGTCCGGGGCCCGCAAGACCATGTTTTAGCCATTTTAAGTTTCAGCTGAATGGGCTCCATTTTCAAGATACTTAAGTTGTCTTCTCCATCTTCCATTTTCATTTCACTCTTTTCCTGCAACTTCTTGACCTAGGGCTGGAAGGAGAAAACCCTCTTCTTCCCCAAGCATGTTTCTCTTGGATCTAAGGCTAGGAAGCTCCAAATCTCAATCCGATTTCACCATTCTCTTCCTCTCATCTCAAGCTTTCGATTACTACTATCTCCTTAGAAGTTCCAGCTGAGTCTCCACCATTTCTTCTTCATTTTTCCTTGTTTGGACAGCAATGGGTGAGAGCTTGAACCCATCTCTTTGATGTAGTTCTTTTAGCTCTCAAAGAGCACTTTTCTCTAACTTTCAAACCCATTTTCGAAATGGGGGTCTTTGGTGACCAAAATGTGATTTTTGTGTGTTCCATTTTTGGGACTTTTGTGTAGATTTCGTGGATCACCTCTTAAATGGAGATTGTGAGAGTTTTGCTTAACATTGGGACTAAGGCAAGTGATCTTTATAGGTTTTGTAAGCATGCATGTGATTATTTGCATTCTATGCTCTAATTTCTTATTTTTGATGTTTTAAATTCGTAACCCATGTCAAGTTTAAGCTCTTGAATGTTAATCTCAGTTTTTCTCTTCATGCATTGAGATTATTGAGTTTCCAAATCTCTGGAATTCAGCTTTTGATTTACAAGTTATGTTAAGTTCAGTTTTGGATTATTTTGATGAATGATTTGGTGAATGAATGATTCAAGTTATGAAATGCATGGTTCAAATGGCTTTGTGTATGGTTTAAATGTTTTATTTGATCCCTAGGAGAGCATGGTGGCTCAGGGAATGCAGGTTGATTCATAAATAAGAATAAAAGAATGAAGAAAGGGAGAAAGGTTGTGAAAAATCTGACTTGAAGTGCACTGTCCGTGCATTGTCGGTTAGCAGTCGGTTAGCTGTCGGCTAGCCGAAATATCCATTTCGGCTAGCCGAGAGCTAATCGAATTTTTGTCGGTTCCATTTCCCGAGACCTGCATCGCGTCTGGGACTTGTTGGTCAGCTTGCGGCTAATCGAACTTCACTTTTCGGCTAGCCGACAGCCATCGAATCCCATTTCGGTCGCTTTTCCCGAGAGCTACATTTCTATATTTTTTATCCAGCGGTCAGCTGTCGGTCAGCTGGCGGCTAGCCGACATACCCTGTCACACCCCGAAACCGGGCCCTGCAATGATCCGATCTCGGGACGCGAAATTTTGGAATTTATTAAAAACTTTTGCTTTTCCCAAGATCCGCGTGAATGAGGATAATAAAATTCCATCATGTCCTAAATATTTTGTGGAAGCTAATCATGGCGTTGCGACCCGGAACCCGTGGCTATCAGATTCTGTGTCGCACTCAACCAATATCATAAAGCCATCAAATGAGCAGGCTGGTACAAATCATAAATCATAGAATACTGAGCTGGTAGTAATAGGACTATTTATTTCCCACATATTCAAGTTACAATTAACAAGTGTCTCAATTACAGCCCAGTGAAAAAGGCTAACAAAGCCATACAAAAATATCCAACTAAATAGAAATACTACCCCCAATATTTAGATATGAACTCCTGGTGCCAACTTGACATCTAGATGATATCAATGGGCAGCCTCTCGCGTCAGACTGGCGGGTCAACTACCTCCTCCGATCAAACACCTAAAAAAACAATAGGAGAGAAATCTGGCACCAAACAAACAGGGTCAGACATGACGGTCTGGCAAGCAAAATTCAGATAATATGATAATAGGTATTTATAAAACATTATGGACTAATTGTAAATCCATTTAAAAGTCTTAAACAATAAAACTGATGAATTATGATAAAATGATTAAAAGACTGAACATACATGTCAGTGGAAATAAATGAACAATATCCGCAGCATAAATATCTTAAAAGGATAACAGACTAAGTAAAACATTGAATAATTGGAAATACATTTAAAATCCTGAATAATAGAGACAATAAGATAAAAGATCGATTTCTTGAACATTAACAAATTCAAAGACTATAATGAGCTGAAATAAACAAGGATCATAAAACAAAATATCAAACGGATAAAACATTGGTAACCCACATATAGCTATATTCTCCTATTACTGAAGTAACAAGAGCAGACAGAACCGTAGGCACTACTCGTGGGACCGGAATGAACAAGGTCGTTATCAAACAGAACCGTAGCCACTACACGTGGGACTGGACAAAACCGTTGCCATGGTCGGTACAGACAGAATCCAAGCTGCAGCTGGCAGATAATTTAAAGATCCCAAGCCGGGTGATCAGCCTGGCAAGGTGACCTAAGCTTAGTGGCGCCTTTAATTTTCAAAACATGAACCAATACAAATCAAATCATAAAAGTGATTCATTTCTGAGACCGATGAAAGGACTACTCCTGAACAAATCCATATTGAAAATACTGACAAATCCAAACAAATCTGATGAGTGGCCTTATCGATATCTTTCCAAACGTGGCGAACCACTCATATCTCTTTCCAAATCGATTCGTAGAAAACATTCGAATTTCCATGGTAAACCACTCAAATACACATCAAAGTAATTTGTACAAAAATCATACAATCGATCATTTCGAACGTGGAAAACCACTAGATTCTATTTCAAATCACCGATGCTTTCAAACGTAATGAATCACTTAAATCCTTTCACAATAGTTTACCGAAGAATACATATACATTTTCTAACTTGAAATGGAATGGAATAGTGTATAATGACTTAATGACTTACCAAGGGACTATCTCAATACACACTTAACTTTTAAACATTGATTTATAAAAGAACATGTTTGATGATAATGAAAATCTACAACATTTAAAATGATAAAGTGTGCATTGAGATTAAAAAGATTCCCGGGTAAATTCCACATCAAATCTTTCTCTCATGTTCCCCATTCAATTCATAAATTTTCAAGTATCACAATTTATCCAAATCTTTCATGGGCTTTTAGGCATTAAAAGGAGATTAATGGGCAACAAAACGAGGAGAAATGGGCTGAAATGGGCCTGAAACAGGCCTGAAAAAGAACCAGAAGACAGCCCACAAAACAGCCACAAAAATGGGCCCTGGACAGACCTGGGCTCGCTCGAGCGACCCAGTGTCCGCTCAAGCGAAGCCCAGACAGAACCTGGTCCGCTCGAGCGGCCCACTGGGTCGCTCAAGCGGACTGGGGCTCTATCCCAGTCCGGGTCGAGTGCAGAATTTACACTATTTAGCCCCTTTTTGTGATTTTTCCCTTCCTTCCTCATCTACAATGATTTCAATATGAATTTGAGCCTCTGATAACCTTATCAAACTCCACTAAATCATCCATATCCACTAAATCATTCCATTGATTATCCAATAGATCAAAAATCAAACAATTTCCTACATTCAAAAAGATACCAAAATTCTTGGAACATAAAGAGCTGATTTAAGGGAGATGAATCCAAGAACAAAAAACATCTCAAGACAACATTTCAAAGAAGATTAGCATAAAACATTTTATAAACATTAAGATAAAATCATGACATGAAATGGGGAAGAAACATAAGAAGAAGAAATTCATAGAACCATTCACATTAAACAAGATAATAACTTGCCTTGGTTAAGGGATTCACAAAATCATTCCAACACAACTCTCTAGGGTTCAAGGTCTTCCATCTGCAAAAGCCCCAAAATAAACCAAGAGCAAACCCTAGAAAAATCAATCCTTTGCAAAATCCCATGAAAGCTCTTTGCAAATATGAGGAAAACATTCCAAAGACTTAGGAAAACAAGATTTTTAAGAAAAGAAGACCATTGCTAATCTTTGGTAACTCAAACAAGGAAGAAAGGCTTGGAAGAGGGGTCTTCTCTAGCTCACATCGCTTGAAAATGGCATTTTAAGATAGCTTGGAAGATGAGGAAGAAGATTAGAAGATCATTCCGTCACTTAGCACTCAAGATGGGAGCTTTCTAGAAGAGAGAGAAAAGGGCTGGGAGAAAACCCTAGGCTCCACTATTTGTTGCAGGAAAATGAAAGAATGGGGAAGAAGAAGAACCCATTGGCTTTATAAAGAGTTAAGTGGGCTGAGCCCCATGGGGCCCAACATTACAAAGGGCTGAAACTAACATTTGTAGGTTCCGGATGAAAATGACGAAGAAGACAAAAATGTTCGTCAAAAAATCTATTTTCTAAAAAGTATATTTTCCCCAATTTCTGAAATTTTTGAAATTTATGGACAGATTAGTGAAAATGTCATTTTTGCCCCTTTTTCTCGAAAAACGTGATTTCTGAGCATTAAATCAAAATGGTCAAAACATGAAAGTTGCTAAACTTAATGAAATGAGTCAAAATAAACTAAATTTGGAATTTTTAGAAATCAAGAGTAATTTCTCATAAAAATACATTGTACAAAGGCCGGGTCAAACTAAAGTCAACAGTCTTCAAAATCTCTTAAAAAGCCAAACCACGATTAAAACAATACTAAACAAAAGAACTGGGGTCGGGGTCTTACATACCCCACCTCGGTTAGCCGACAGGTGACCGAGAGCTGACCGAAATTACCAAAAGCCCCATTTTTGAAGGATTTCTATGGGAATGAAAACTAGACTAAGCCATAGACTTCTACTTGACATTTTGCACTTGAAATTCTAAAATGTACCTTAACTTCGGAGGTACCAAATCTTGTAAAATTCCAACATTTGGATTTCAATTCCACAAAGGTCAATGAATAGTCTTAGCCTAAGCTTGATTGACTTCGTGTTTGAACTTCCGTTTTGATGCTATGTGCATCATCGTGTACCCTTTTGAATTTCAAGTACAAGTTTATCTGAAGATTTGTTTTTAAAGAATAAACAAGGGGACTACTTTTGTGTTTTTGACATATTACTAGTTCATGCTATTATGTCTTGTATTGCTTGCATCGTCCACCTTGTGCGTAGTCGATGAGGAAAATATAAGAACTCGGTCCGGGCGGCACCCTTAACCATGGGGCGAAGCGTGTCAACCACGGGCTTCAAACGGCGAGTCACTACTAGCTTGATAAGTAGTTTCCCCTTTTTGTGTGTGTTGACACCAAAAATGTCACTTTGCTTCTTCAAAATCCAGAAAACTGCATGAAGTCGCAACCTGCCATAAATAGGCAATGCTACTTCCAAAAAAACCAAATCTTATCAGAATCAAACAAAAACTGCAAGATCCTTCAAGATAGCCAAAAGAGGAGTACACAAGAAGTTTTGGGCCATTTCAAAAATCATTTGGCCTAACTTCGCTTCTCCGGCAGCTGAAAAGGAGCCCCCGGCGGTGACAGCATCGGAGACACCAAATCTTCGATCAGAGTCGATGGATGGTCTCAAAATACATCCAAAAGGCTCCACGTCAAGTTTCGAGTCAAACCGACAACGTTTGACCCTACATCAACCCTCGAACAGCTAAATCAAGCCTCTCTGCTGCGAGAACCTCCGAGGCCATCACTCATTAGATAGAGCACATGGACGGCTTCAAAATGCTTACAAAGGGCTACACGTCAAATTTCAGGTCATTTCGACAACATTTGCCCAGACTTTGACACTCGGAAGCCAAATCAGGCCTTTCGGCGGTGAAGCTCCCTGGGACCGTTGTTCCCAAGATGGTAAAATCTCCTAGAGTTGGTGAGACTTCTAAACTAGACCTCAAAAATCAACCCTCTCAAGACCTTAGGTGGATTCCCAAAGTTAGATTCTTAGATAAACTTTAAGGCCTTGAACCTCATTGACCAACCTATCCTTTATAGTTAAATCTTATTGTTGGCATTATTTCATTTGCATTTTGTTCTTTCATAGTTACATTTCTTTAAATGCATTGTTTCTTTATGATCAATTGATTTTGTCTTCATGTACTTCTCTAGTTACATATCATGGTTTTCAAAATCATTTGATTACAATTTCGTCATGATAGATTTTCTTTTTGCTCTCATATAGTAATATCACTTGTATTGCATTTCTACATATGATCAATTGATTATGACTTCAAAAGCTTTCATAGCTAGATTATTCATGATCGATTATTGTTGTTGCAAAATCATTTGTATAGATATCTTAGTTAGATTATTTTGAAAAACAAAATGATTTGAAACAATTTGGATTTTCCATGGATTTCTAAGTTATACTTTCATATGGAAAATTATTGTTTTGAAAAATCAACTTGTATGTGTTTCAAATAAGTTTATTCTTTAAAATGCAAATTGAAAAAATGATTATGTGTTATCTTCAAAATCATCCTCTTTATGCTCATTGTTAAATTTTATTTATTGAAATGATTTGAAGATTGTATGAATGGAAATGCTCTAAAACATTATTAGTTATAATCATCAAAGCATGTTCCATGTTCTCATTTCCTTATGCATTTGGTTATATTAACTTAAATGGAAATGAATAAGGTTACAAGCAATTTGCTTCTTTGCTCTTCTAGTTACATTCTTTTTATGAGCAAATTGAATTGTTTGATTTGTGGATCATGAAATAGTTTTGCATTCTTTACATATTCTTGTGCATCTTGTCAATGCATAGTGTTAATTTCATGATTCTCTTTGTACATTTGCCAGAGTGGAGATTTTACATGAGAGATTGATGAATCTTTTTAGATGAATTGGAATTAAACCATTGTTCTTCATAGGTATACCCATATTTGAGATCCATTTTCATCTATATGCGATCCATGGCACTCTTCTAGCTTCATACCTTCTTGTGCACACATAGTTGTATTCTTTATTGATGATATGGTATGAGTTAGATCTTGATTTTGATTGATCCTCTCTATGCAAATGTCAATTAGTTACATGTATGGTTGTGGTCTTAGTTTTATTTGAAGATACCATACTAGAACTCTCAAATCCATCCTTTATGCTTTCTAGTCATTTTTTTTTTTTTGAAATGGATGGTTATGATGTTGATTCATGTGTATTTTCTTAGTGATGTCATCTTTATACAAGTTTCAACTTAATAGTAGTGTTCTTGATCATATGAACCTCTTTATAATCCATTCGTTGTATTATATAGTTTGATTTGAATCTATTGTTTGATGGATCTTATAGATGTTGAATTCATATGATTTGACAATTTGAAGATTGCATACATCACCAAGCTATATCCCTTTTATGCAATTTAACTTGTTCATCACTATGCTCATTAGTTATATCATTAAAAGTGATGAATATATATCAATTCATGATGCGTGATGGAATTTTATGCTTGTCACATCCATGCTCTTATTCATGTTTCATATTCAATTGTTTCAATTAGTATCATTTTCGATTGTTGTCATATCCAATTGATGTCATATCTTGAGAATGTGATAAGACCTTGTGTACATTGGTTTGAACTTGATAGTAATATATTTTTGTTCCATGTTACATTCCATTAGCATCATAATCTTCATGTTTGCCACCTCTCTTGCTCTTATAGGTAACTCTCATGACCACCATGTTTATGTGTTCATAATCTTGGCTGGTTAATGGTTGAGGTAGGCTTCATGTTTGATCTTCATTTCATTCACTTTGCACATGATAGTCATATTTAATGATTGAATGAAATGATTTCAAAATATTCATAGCATATGATTTTCATAGTTATATTGATTGATGCTATATTTAGTAAACCCCACAACATCATGGATAACTCTAATTTGGATTATTCCTAGTAGTTATATTCTGTTTAACTCCATTTTAGAGTGATTGAGTTGTCTTATCCTTGAATCTCAATTAGTATTCTTTATTCCAATTGGTATCCATGATCGCTTTACTCCATGACCTTGCTCTTTCTTTTGGTAATTTGATCATATGGAGCTCTTTAGTTAAAAGTATCTAATCCTTCTCTTGAAGTTAACCCTCAATTGGTTAAACCATCTTCTCCTTGCACCAAATAGTTAAATCTCTGTCAACAATTTGACAAAAGGAGAGAATGGATTGAGGGGGAGTGTAAACATTCATAGGAAGTATTAGCTTTAATCAAATTCACCCTTGTATTGGTTTTTTACCCTTATAGCTTACTACACATACATGATACCTTGTTATGTATCTCATTTTCGAATTCTTTTATTAACAAGTCCTACTAAAATGTATTTTCCTTATTTCATGTGTGTAGGTACCTTTGCAATTTAATGTCAAAGGGGGAGAGAATGTCCAATTGCCTAAGGGGAGATATTGTATGATCTTCTACAGGGGGAGAGAATGCATATCTTGCCAAAGGAATAGAGTACATGGTCAAAGGGGGAGAGTTGAAAGAAGAGAAAGCTTGGGAGCTAAAGAAGATGCTTGGCTAAAGAAAGAAAGATGAAAAGAAAGCTTGAAGAATGATCAATCTCCAAGCATCAAGAAGAATGAAGAAAAAGACTTAGAGCCCAAACCAAGTCAAAGATGCATCCAAGAGATTTCAAGACTTGTCTAGCTAAGGGGGCGCTGAAGACTTACTGTGTAAATTCAGTGATGAGTGAGTTGCCATCAAATTGCAGGGTGAGATTGTTAGGGATTTTGTGTTTAGCAATTTGATGGATGCATTATTCATTTTAATCATCATTTGAATTTTTACAAATGCATTGTTTTTGAAATACTTGAAATCTTGATTTTCACATGCACTGTTTTACATCTTTCAAAATATATGTTTCATGCATGTTTTGATTTTAAACATTGGATGCATTTATTTTTGAAAAGAAGTTTTATTTTAATCAAGCAAGCCAATGATTTTAAAATTTTCAAATCATCTTTGGCTTTTTATGTTTCCTGTTTTTAAAACTATCTTAGATTGATTTAAAATCATGATTTCAAGATTGATTTATTGGCTCAAAATTCCCAAAAAGAAAAAGTCTTTGAAATATGCAAAAAATGAGAAAATGATCCCTGGGCCCGGGTCGACCCGCAGTGTGCTCGGTCGACCGAGCCCATGGACCCGGTCGACAGAGCACTCTGTAGGTCGACCGGGCAAAGAGCCGTTGGCTCTCCAACGGTCATATTTGTGACCGTTTGTACCCGGTCGACCGGGTGTTCTATGAGGTCGACCGGGGACACGCAGAAAGTCACTTTTTGACTATAAACATGAGTTCATTCGTTGAGAAAAAGTGTGGAACAAAGTTGTTCTTCTAAGCCTTCTTTGAGGTGTTTGGAGGCAAAAGAAAGGGGATGAACTAAGAGAGACCAAAGGGTCTATTGGAAAGCTAAAGCTTGGATCAATGAAGTTAAATCTCTAAGTAAGCTTTACTTTTCTTAATCATATGTTATATGCTTTGTTTAAATTATTGGTAAATGAATAATGAAAGACAAGAGTTGTGATTTTTGCCTCTTTTGGAAAAAATACAAACTACAATGAAAAGCAAGAAAAAGGAAGATCTAACTTCTCAGGAAATTATGGGGGACCCATTCAGATTGACGGTCGCAAGCCATATGTGGATTTCGCCATCATCCATGCAGATGAGAATAGAGAATGCTCTTGATTCGCTTTGCTTGGCTATAACCTCAGATTTTTAGAGGACAAAGACCAAGAGGAGGTCCTATGTCCAATAAAAAGCTAAGTAGATGGACTGAAAAGCCACGTCTAAGCCATTGGAGGCAGATGGAGAAGGCAAGGACCTTGGGGGGTACCCCCCAAGGGACTTTTGTCACCTTGTAGTGGTGGTCGGTGCAGAACTTTCGCAGAGTTTTCTCTCTTTTTCTTTTTCTGGATTTTCTGTGCTTTTTTCTGATCTGTGATCTCCATTTCTTCTTGGAATGCTCTCTTATTTATAGGCTTTAGGTAGCCATTTAGGAGGATTTACGAGCATTAATTGTCATAAAGCTACATAAAGGGAGGAGTTACAAGATTGAATTCTTTATTTTGTAACTCCTTTTTCTTGGCTTCTGATTGGCCAGTGGAGATTGAGGGCATTTAATCGCCTTTAATCGCCATGATGGGAGGAGTTTCATGGGTTAAATGCCATGAATCAATTGACTTGTAACTCCCGGATGCTTGCTTCTGATTGGGCCGTCCAAAGAAATGAATTAATGACTGCAATAAAGCTAGTCAATTAATCGCATTAAGTGGTCGCCAAGCAGTTGAAGAGTCGCGGGCCGTGTTGCGTCTTTTGGGATTCTTCTGGCGATGATCATCGACGGATCTTCATGTAGATCGACATTGGATGACCATGTAACTTCAGGTATTGGTTGCCAACAGCGGGTCGGTGCCATCTGTCCTGTCGATTTCTTGATCGGTCGGGTAGAAAGCACACTTTTTTGGTTGACCGGTTGGCGATCAATGTTGATTTTGATACTCTTGAAGATTTGACCAGTGATTTTGACGGATGTTGAAGTATTTGAAAGTATGAATTTTAGAAAATCCCAGGAGTCGGAAGCTTCGAATAGCTAAAAAATGATGAGAAACGGGCTTTCCGGGGCGAACCCGGCGATTTCGGGCTCCATGGTCGCCGGCGACCATGGGCCAGGGTCGCAGGGGCCTGCGACCCTGGGGGGAAATTCTCCCCTTTTGTCCCGTTTTGTGGCCGTTTTTATGTTTTTCGATTCTTTTTTTCTTCTATATTTCTTCTTAACATTTTTAATCATTTATCAGCCTGATTTTCCTGTAGAAAACTTGACGAGAATCCTTGCATTTTGGAGTGCAAAGTTTCCAATTTTCCGGGAAAGTCGAAGACTTTGTCGCGTAAAGCTGCCGATTTTCCGTCAGAAGCTGAAATTGGGTCAAACGATGTCGGAATGACCTGAGATTTGAGATGAAGTCTCCTGATCAATAAATAAGACCAACGATAGGCTTTTATTTGAGTTTTGAAGCCATTTGGGGTCCTATCGCCAGCAGACTTGTTTTTATCGCGAGGGGGATGTCGCGCTTTGATGTGCGGTCAACCGGTGTCCGATTGACTTAAAATTTGACAGGGAACCTATTGGAGTCATTTTGAGATGATCCATAGGCTCTGTCTTGGAAACCATGGTCCCAGGGAGCTTCGCCGCCGAGAGGCCTGATTTGGCTTCTGAGAGTCAAAGTATGGTCAAATGTTGTCGAAATGACCTGAAATTTGACGTGTGGCCCTTTGTAAGCATCTTGAAGCCGTTCATGTGCTCTTTTTGATGAGTGATGGCCTCGGTGGTTCTCGCCACCGAGAGGCTTGGTTTAGCTGTTTGAGGGTTGATGGAGGGTCAAACATTGTCGGTTTGACTCAGAAATTGACGTGGAGCCTTTTGGATGTATTTTGAGACCATCCATAGGCTCTGATCGAAGATTTGGTGTCTCCGATGCTTTCAACGCCGGGAGCTCCTTTTCAGCCGCTGGAGAAGCGAAGTTAGGCCAAATGATTTTAAAATGGCCCGAAACTTCTTGTGTACTCCTCTTTTGACTGTCTTGAAGGATCTTGCAGTTTTTGTTGGGTTCTGACAATATTTGATTTTTGGAAGTAGCATTGCCTATTTATGGCAGGCTACAGCTTCATGTAGCTGTCTTGAGTTTGGAGAGGCAAAGTGACACATTTCTTTATGTCAACACCCATGAGATCTACACAAAAACCCCAAAATAGAGCATACAACAAAATCACATTTTGGCCATTACAAATCCCCATTTCGAAAATGGGTTTGAATGTTAGAGAAAAGTGCTCTTTGTGAGCTAAAAGAACATCAATGAAAAGATGGGTTCAAGCTCTAACCTTTAGCTAGTCAAACAAGAAGAAGAGAGCTAGAAGATGATGAATAATTGTAGGGTTTTGGCTCAAAATGGATCCAGCTGAAGCTTGAGATGAAGGAAGGAGAACGATGGTTTTTGTTTTGCAAATGGAGCCTTCTTGCTAGATCAATCCCAAGAAAAAAGGTTCTTTCTCTCTTTTGCTCTAGGTTAGAAAAAGGTTGCAGGAATTTGGTAAAGGTGAAAGTGAACAGTGGGAGAGAGAATAAGACAGTACTTATAGCTTTTGAAAGTGGGTCCCTTGCAGCTGAAACTTGTAATGATTAAAACATGGTCTTGTGGACCCCGGATGAGATCGGCGAAAAAGGATAAAATGATCGTCCAAATATCTAGTTTTCAAAAAATATAATTTTGACATAGTTTTGAGATTTCGAAAATTTTGCCCAGATTATGCATGAAAAGTCATATTTACCCTTTTTGGGCCAAAAACTTGGGCTAAAATCCCTCGAACACATACGGGCTAAAAACGAAAGTTGTCATAAATGATAAAATCATTCAAATGACATAAAAACCATGATCAAAATCGCAAAACTAGAATGAACACCCATTTCACACGTCCCTGAGTGTGACTGACTAATGTTAAGCGATCTCAAAATCCCCAAAACTAAACCAAGACTAAATCTAATCATATTCTAACCCAATCAATACTAAAACTCACTTAAGGCTAAACACTCACTTAATTAGTATTAATCAAGTTGGTCTGGGTCAGGATCTAACAATAACCTTTACAATCAAATGATTTTCTCTCAAGAAGGTGTCTTAACAAAATACTCTAAGAGATACAAATAAGCTGAATAAAAATTACCTCTAAAATAGGCAGATATGAAAGTGTAAAACAACTCACACAACACACTATGAAATGCAAAGATGAATGCTCATGAGGGGTGTGTGTGTGTGTGTGTGAATACTTCAATCAAGTTTTAAATTAAGTCCAATCAATATATGCTAAATGCGTTTAAAAGTTTAAAGCACATAAAAGATTTGATTGAAGTGGTATGCAAATCACATGTAAAACAATTAACTTGTTAATGCTATGAAAATCAAAAGATTACAAGTTGTATGAAATTTATAAAGTCTAAAACATGTGATGCATAATCAATTTGACCTTATCACTTGTTTCTCCAACTATTGTCGGCCCATGGAAGCTATGAACACCGACTTCTTCCCAACAAACTGGAGTTCTGCATCTTCTGCCATAGAGTGCCTCAAAAGGTGCCATTCCAATGCTAGAATGGTAGCTATTGTTATATATGAACTCGCAAAGTGGTAGGTACTCATCCCATTGAACCTTGAAGTCTAATACATAGGCACATAACATATCTTCAAGAGTCTGTATTGTCCGCTCTAATTGACCATCTGTCTACGGATGATAAGTTGTGCCGAACTGAAGTTTTGTACCCATAGACTCAAAAAGAGTCTTCTAAAATCTCGAAACAAATATGCTGTCTCTATCTGAAGTGATGGAGATGGGTAGACCATGTTCACTGACAATCTCTTCGATGAAAAAACTGTTAGGGATTTTGTGTATTGCAATTTGATGGATGAATTATCATTTTAGCATCTCATGAATTTTCACACATGTATTGAGTTAAAAATCTTGAAATCTGGATTTATACATGCATTGTTTTAAATAATGCAAATCTTATAGTTTGTGCATGTTTTGGATTTAAACATTGGATGCATTTGCTTTTGAAAAGAATTTATAAATCAAGCTAGCCCATGTTTCAAAGTTTCAAATTATATTTGGCTTTTTATGTTTCATGATTTTAAAAGCACTTAGAAAATTTAAAATCATGTTTCCAAGTTTGGTTTAATGGCCCAAAAATCCCCTCAAGAAAAATACTTTAAAAACTGTAAAGTTGGGAGTTTTTGTCAAGTTGTCGGTCAACCGACAGTGGAACCAAAGCCAACCGAGACCTCTGTCGGTTCCATTTCCAGAGAGCTATAATTTTTAGAAATTCTCTGTTTGTTCAGGTGTCGGTTCATGTCGGTCAACCAACAAATATACAACAGTAAATTTTATGACCGTTTGAACTTGACCGTTGAGGTGTCGGTCGACCGACACATACCTGTCGGTTGACCGACAGGTAGCCCTTGGCAGCTTTTTTCTTTAAAAGCAAGCTCAATCCTTTGAACAATGTTAATGATTTTTAAGCCATTCTTGAAGAGCTTTGAGGCCAAAGAAAAGGAAAGAGCTAAGGAAGGCTAATGTCATTTAGGAAAGCTAAAGTTTGGATTAATGAAGTTAAACCACCAAGTAAGCTTTGCCTTTTATTAATCATATATTTTATGCTTTGTCTAAATTATTGGTAAATGATTTTTAGCATATAAACTATGATGTGTTAAATCCATTACCTTCATTCAATCTTTGTTTTAGATTGTGATGGATTTTTCACTTTGATTCAAACCAAGTTTTGTATTAAAACTTTATAAATCATGTTTTGTTAAAACCTTTGATTTCTTACATAACTTGTTTTGATTTCCTTGGTTGAATCATATTTGTTGTTTTCATTCATTTGATGATTAGTTAAACATTTTTTAAACAACATTAAACTTCAATTAAATCTTTTATGTGCTTTAAACTTTTAAATGCATTAAGCAAATATTGATTGGACTTAATTTTAACTTGATTGAATTTTTTACACACACACTTCATAAGCATTTTGTCGCGCCCCCGAATCTGAATCCCTGCAGCGGTCCAACCTCGGGGACGCGAATAGGGAAGTAAGTGATCAATAATATTTTTCCCCAGGGTCCGCGTGTGTGAGGAAGACATAATCTCCAAACACATTAAGAACATTTCGCGGAAGCTTACGTGGCATTGCGACCCGAAGTCCGTGGCCATCGGATTCCGCGACGCACTCAACCTATCAACGTAAAGCTATCATAGCAATGTTCAAACTCAGACTGGAACAAACTAAGATAATAACATATACAGAGCTGACAGTAACAGGCTATTAATTACCCAAGCACATTCAAGTTACAAATTAACAAGTGCATTAATTACAATCCGAAGGAAATAGGCTAACAAAAGGCTTACAAAAATAATAAGCTAAAATAAATACTACCCAGGTGTGTAACGTATCTGCGGAGACAAGCATGATGTCTATATGACATCACTGACACAACAAGCATGAAAAATTCGTGGCTTAACGGCCATCTGTGCACGTGCTAGCTCAAGACGAAAACATGCTACCTAGAGCACCAAAATATAGTATATCAGACACGACGGTCTGGCAGGTGATGAATTTGGGCATGAGTATATACAAAATCAAAGTTTAAAAAAAACAATATTTAAAACAATTTACTGAATTTAAAATAGATCTACAAAGCTTAAAACAATGCATGAACAAGATACGTATAAAGAAAACAAAAGTCCATGAACGATATACGATACGAAACTAACATGAATACATATAATATCATGAATAGTAAATCCACATAGAGCCCATCCTTTCTCCATCATACATGATGATAAGAGTAAGCACGCACGACAAGCACGACACGCAAAACATGATCCCACGCCACACGAGGTAGACGGGGAGGCCGACCGCGGAACCGGAACACGCACGATGTATATAAAATACACGACTAATCTGCAGATAGTCCACATGTTTGAGGACCCCCGGACAGTGGATCAGACTGAAGGGGAAGTCCAAGCTCAGTGGTATTCACCTAAAATCAAATGCACAAAACAAGCGAAACATATACAGAACATATCGAAAATAAAGGAAACTACTTGTAGACAAGACAAAACAATATATCCTCCGCTACACGAGGTGGACGGAGCGAGCAACCTGAATATTTCCGATGAGTGCTAGTGGAGACTCGCCGTTTGAAGCCCATGGTTGACACGCTTCGCCCCATGGTTAAGGGTGCCACCCGGACCAAGTTCTTACATTTCCCTCATTGACCACACGAGGTGGACGGTGCAAGCAAGACAAGACAAGATAGTATAAGTTATTAACATGTAAAAGCACATAAGTAGTCCTCGTTTTGGTTCTTAAAACCATTCGAAACAAAACTGATACTTATAATCAAAACGAGTGTAAAACGATATTCTTCATGTCAAAACTAAGTTTTTCAAAACGAACTCTCAAGTATATGCTAAGACCTTTCATTGACCCTTGTGTATTTGAGACCCAAATGTCGAAAATAAAACGGATTGGTGCCCCCGAAGTTAGAATACTGTAGGTGCAGAAAATTATGACCCACAATAAGAGGGTGCCTTACAGGACTTATCCGTGAAGATGATGATGTCTGGGATGTCTGGATGCCGTCCGGAAGCCTGAAAGAGAGTAGCAAACGGTCAGAGGACCCTGGCCTGAGCGGCGCAAGGCTCTCCGATGCCAAAGTCAGTATGTGAACTGGAACGATGGAAGAGAGGGAGAAGAGAGACAGAGTAAGGGCTCTGTGTATAATATTGTGCGTACCTTGCATGGCGTTTGAAGGTCTATTTATAGAGGTTTGGATCGTATCTCTCAGAGAATATCTTGGTGTGGGTCCCACGATCTGACTGGGAAGTCATGATCAGCCCACAAAGTAATAAATGCAGTCTAATCCGGCCCACTCAGCATTTAATGCTAGTCGGGTCAGCCCACATTGCATTAAATGCGTGTCTTGTTGGGCCAGATTGTGTTGGGCGCCTTTGGCGGTAGGAGTACCAGCGGATCTGCCCTCGGGCCTTGCCCTGATGTGGCCTCAGCCGCTGGATGCAGCCATGTGGCGATCTGGTGAAGATAGTGGGCGGCTGGATGTCCCGTCTGTCCCACTAGCTCGTGACCCTATCCCTCCACGTGTCTGATGCCGTGGGGGATGAGGGGCCCAAGCGAAGGTTCTTTCTTGCTTCGGCTACTGTCCTGGCTTCTTCAGCCGAGGTAGCTTTAGCCGAGGTAGGGTTCTTCGCTGAGATGGCATCCGGGGTGGCCTTGCCGAGATGGACTCTTTGCCGAGATGATGCCCGAGGTGGTCCAGTTCGGCGCTTGTGGCCTGGAGATGCTTGATGTCGGCCAAGGCCTCTGTCCTGGTAGCCGGGATGAGATCGGTGCCACGTAGACGGCACGCGGATGGCACGTGAGGGTGCTTAAACCCATCTGATGGCTGTGATTAGCTTAACCCTGTAGCTCTGGAAATTTCCCCACACAATTGCCCCCTAGCTTCTGAGCTCGCGTAGAACGTCAGTGCCGTGAGGTCGGGAGCTATGTGTCGGGCCTATCTGGAGGAGAGCCTCTTTCGGCCCTGACTCGCTGTCGCTTTGGATGTTCGAGGTGATAAATGGCGTCCCCTTATTCAATGCTGGAGACAGTTCGACGGCTCCACGTGTCATCTCCTGACTGGTTGTCCGTCTCCTCGAGGTCGTACGCGCCGTCTCGTCAGGGGCGCAATCAATTTTTGAAATGATTTGCGCGCCGCTTCAGGGAGGCTTAATAAATTTTCAAAATGATTCGCGCGAAATCCCAGGGGGGCGCCCCTTGGCACGCCCGATTAGGGTTTCTGTAAAGGGGGGCCTCTCTGCTATATATAGGGCAGTTGAGGTCTGCTCTATCCTTCGTTTGCGATTCTGAATCAGAGGCGAGCGTCAGAAGAGGGAAGGCTACTGTGAGGGAGCTTCATCCGAGAAGTGGAGCGCTGCTGAGGTTGAGTCTCTTCGCTGTCCAGCATCTTTGTTCTGATTCCGTAAGTTCCTCCTGCTCTGCTTCTTCTTCTGCGGGTTTCTCTGCTTTTAGACTGGGATAGGAATGGGGATTTACAGCCACTGGTTAGAGAGCGAGGGCAGCGATCGAGGGCTTTAGGTCAGCCTTTAGGATCCCTGCTGATGTCCAAGTCAGGGGTGCTGAACCCCGTGGCTACAACCCTCGCGACTTTTCGGGAGGTTGGATGCCTTTTCCGCTGGTGGCTGTGATAGAAGGCGGGGTCCGATTTCCACTTCACCCACTCCTTAGGAGATGCCTTAGTCAGTGGTGTCTCTGCCCCTGCCAACTGCTGCCGAATGCCTTCAAGATCGTGATGGGCACGGTCAAGTTGAATGAGGTCCTGGGCGCCGACTTCGGCGTCTTCGACCTTGAGGATGTCTACGACATATGCAGGTCCGGAGATTCTTATTATCTCCGGGCTAAGCCAGGTCAGGACGGCTTCGTCCGATACTTGGAGGATTCGAGCAAGTATGCTGGAGACGATCTGCTGTACGTCTCGGGGAAATGGGAGTTTGGGGAGGCCGACACCGATAGAGGCTACCAGGTCCCTCGCCACTTCGGTACCATCCCAAGTAAACATCCTTCGTTTCTTCTTTCATAAGTTTCTTTTTATTCTGCCGTGCTTATGCTTCTGATTGCTGCAGCTTTGAAGGAGAGGAAATGGGCTGCCAGATACATTTGGAAGAGGAACGATGCCTGGCTCCGTCTGGTGAAGCGGTACGGTGGTCACGACGGTAGGGCGGCTTGGTCGCTGCTAGGGTATAAGCCGAAGTACCGCGGGTATCTGAGGGGCACCGTAGAGCCGATCCAGAGTGAAGGTGCCGGATCCGGGGTTGGTCAGGAGCAGGCCGTTCCGGAGGTCGCAGAGCCCTTGCGGGTGTCGTCTGACGTTAGGGCGACGTCTGGAACCCTAGCCTCCACATCGGGATCGAGACTTCCGTCGCCAGACTCCGAGATGAGGCACACCAGGCGTTTGTCGTTCGAGGACCTCGAAGCTTTGGCGCTTGGAGCGGAGGACGCCCGAGCCCCCCAGGAGCCGGTAGATTCTCCGAGGCATCCGTCTCCGAGGGCTCGGGTGGCTTCTCCTGCAGAGGTGGCGGAGGTGCCCGTGCCCCCTAGCCCTGTTGATCTAGGGGTACGCTTGCCCCCAGCCGAGGTCGAGCAGGAGGAAACTCGGCCGCTGAAGATGGCGAGGACCGACGCGGGCCCTAGCTCGGCTGCTGCCTCGTTGCCGCAGGGGCCGCCGTTATGGGAGCCGAGCTTCATGCTTGGGCCGGGGAGGCCGATGACGATGGAGGATTGCATTCTTCACAAGATCGAACTCCCGGTCCTCGAGGCCTTAGGGCGGGCCTGCGCCCTTCCCCGGGACATGGAGCGGCTGGACAAGTACAGCGACCAGAAGCTGATCCTGTCGATGTTGCAGTCCAACTTCGCGGTAAGTCTTCATTTCGCTTCGTCGAACCAGCGATTTAGCATCTGATGCTCTCTGGGTCTAACATGTACACCTTATTTCTTTGGCAGGCGGCGCAGAAGTCCATGGCCGTTGCTGACAGGTTCCGCAGGTACAGCGCGGACGCTGCCGAGCTGACCGTGGAGAAGAACGGCCTGCAAGAGTCCCTGGACGCTGTGAGCCAGAAGTTGGCCAAGGTAGAAGAGGAATACGCGGCGAAGCTCGAGCAGGCGAGGGAGGAAGCCGAGGCGGAGAGGACTAGGTCGGCCGAGCTCGAGCTCTCTATTTCGAAGATGGGAGATGATTATGCGGCCCTGCTTCAAGCCGAGGCCAAGAGAGCGGACGAAGCCGAGGCGAAGCTCGAATCCGAATCCAAGAGGGCGGATGAAGCCGAGGCGAAGCTCGAGTCCGAGTGCGATGCTGCATTCGAGGATGCCAAAGTGCAGGTCACCGCCCACTACAAGGAAAGGGTTCTTGTGGTGAGGGATAAGGCTTGGGCGAAAGGGTGGCTTACCGGCCTGAAGGAGGTCGGGATCTCGGAGGGCCACCCCTCCTTTCGGGAGCCTCCGCCGTACACGCTTCCGGTGCCGAACTCTGCCCGTCCATCCGGCGAAGCCTCTGACGCTGCAGCTCGTGCAACTGACCGGTCATGACCTCGGGACATCAGGACCTCGGGATTTTTGCTCTTTTGCTTTGTGCTTTGTAATTTTCTTCGATTTGTATTTGCTGAACACTGTAATGAGTGAAACTTCAATACAAATGAAGGTTTTCTGAAATACTCGTGCTTTTCTCTTTTAAGCTTGAGTTCTTCGATTGCTTGAGTTCGGTAGAGTGCTCCCTTAAGATCTTTTTTGGTATTTGCGCTGATACTCCGTATCTTAGGTGATCTTCATTGGTATTCGCACTGATTCTCCGTATCTTGGGTGATCTTGAATAGCAATAAACATGGTGGCGCGGCAGACGAGGGAGTCTGACTGATGTCTCCACGTGGCGCCATAGGGTTCGCTGGTCGACAGTCGCGTCTTCCCAACAACGCGTGGGAGACTTCACCCCATAACTCCTTTTGGAGACTGAGCCTTCTTCCATCCTATAAGTAGGGGGAGCAGGCTCGCCATGGAAGAAGGAAGGGACATGGTTGTAGGAGCCATGTCTGGGAGGTGCCTGAAATTGCTTGATCCGGGGGAAAACCCTGCGCCGTTGGACGGCTGCCCCCGATGGGGAGAGGCTGTCGTGGTCTGCGCGCTCTCTGAAGGAACTCCCCGTGGGCCGTGCGCTCTCTGAACGCGGGTCCATGGGCACTGGCCCTTGGCCAGACAGAGTGAGGATGCGCTGCGAGGGGACGGTGGCGCATTCTCGTCCAACACGACCCTACGCGCCCGTCGTACGGCAGGCGGGTTGAGGCTCTGCTGGTCCGAGAGGTTTCTTCAAGCTTGGCTGGCCCCTCTGGCCACCGAGGGTGTTGCAGAGCCCAGTGAGGTCCAGGATCGCTCAGAACCTCCAGGCGGTGATCCAGCGTTCTCGAGCCTTCTGCCTGAAGAGTTGGTGAAGATCAGAGTCTCCTGGCCTTTATCCATTTTCTGTTTTTAGAGGACTGTGATCCTCCTTTCTGTATTTTGCTTTCTCTGTATTTCTTGCAATGAAGCAGTTTTCAATGGATAAGAAGGAATTCTGTGATTACCCAAACTGTGTATAGTGCTTTTGAGTTCTGTTTCTCTTTCTTTGCACTGTTCTGGAATGCTTGGGTTTTTGTTTGAATGCTGGCACTGACATCGGCCGAAAGGGCTGGCTTTGACCGAGACGAGCTGCATTGTGCCGAAGTGGAGTCATCATCCCACTGGTCTCGGCCGCGTGGGCATGAGCTTGGCAATGATTTTTGAGGGGTGTAGAAACCCTGATCTTTGGAATCCGGCCGAGTGTCTGAACTCGAGGCCTTCTCCATAGCCCAAGGCTAGGAGCTTTAGGAATCGACCGAGCCTGGGCTCGAGGTCTCTTCCAGGGCGGTGGGCCCAATCTCGGCTGAGTGTGAACTCGAAGCCTCTCCGTGGCCCAAGGCCAGGAGCTTTAGGAAACGACTGAGTCGGGACTCGAGGTCTCTTCCAGGGCGGTGGGCCCAATCTCGGCTGAGTGTGAACTCGAAGCCTCTCCGTGGCCCAAGGCCAGGAGCTTTAGGAAACGACCGAGTCGGGACTCGAGGTCTCTTCCAGGGCGGTGGGCCCAATCTCGGCTGAGTGTGAACTCGAAGCCTCTCCGTGGCCCAAGGCCAGGAGCTTTAGGAAACGACCGAGTCGGGACTCGAGGTCTCTTCCAGGGCGGTGGGCCCAATCTCGGCTGAGTGTGAACTCGAAGCCTCTCCGTGGCCCAAGGCCAGGAGCTTTAGGAAACGACCGAGTCGGGACTCGAGGTCTCTTCCAGGGCGGTGGGCCCAATTCGGCTGAGTGTGAACTCGAAGCCTCTCCGTGGCCCAAAGCCAGGAGCTTTAGGAAACGACCGAGTCGGGACTCGAGGTCTCTTCCACGGCGGTGGGCCCAATCTCGGCTGAGTGTGAACTCGAAGCCTCTCCGTGGCCCAAGGCCAGGAGCTTTAGGAAACGACCGAGTCGGGACTCGAGGTCTCTTCCAGGGCGGTGGGCCCATGTGTCCAAGACACGGGATTTTAGGAAAGGCTGAGTGTAGGAACTCTTCCATGCCGTTTCCAAGGCGTTGAGCCTGTGTGTCCAAGACACGGGATTTTAGGAAAGGCTGAGTGTAGGAACTCGAAGCCATTTCCAAGGCGTGGAGCCTGTGTTGCCGGAGTCGACCAGGGAGACAGATTGATGACAAGGCAAAAGCTGCTTTTATTGATTCTGAAGTCCATTACATCTTTAGAAATAAAATTTCTTCAGGTGGGATGCATTCCACGGTCTCGGTAGCGGCTTGCCATCCAAGTCTTCAAGCTTGTATGCTGACTTTCCTGCCAGTGAGACCACTCTGAACGGGCCATGCCAGTTCGGGGCAAGCTTCCCCTCATTTGGTTCCTTGTCAGCTGGCAGGGTCTTCTTTAAAACGAGCTCTCCCGCAGTGAACCTTCTCTCCTTGACATTCTGATTATATGCCCTGGCTAACCGCTGCTGATAGTCGGTCAGTCTCAGGGCTGCTGCTTCTCGTCGTTCGTCTGCCAGCTCCAGCTCCATTGCCAGGTTCGTCTCATTTCGGCCTTGGTCGACCAGCTCTATCCTCAGGGTAGGAAGGCCGATTTCCAAGGGAATGACTGCCTCCATCCCGTAGGCCAGAGAGAAAGGTGTTGCCGAGGTGGACCTCCTTGGAGTTGTTCGGTATGCCCACAATACGCTCGGAAGCTCTTCTGTCCATCTGCCCTTTGCCTTGTCCAGTCGCTTCTTCAGGCCGTCCAGGATCACTTTGTTGGAGATTTCTGCCTGGCCATTACTCTGTGGATATGCCGGGGTGGAGTAATGGTTTCTGATGCCGTGCTCTTGGCAGAAGTCTTTGAAGGATTTGGAATCGAACTGAGTCCCGTTATCCGAGATCAGGGTCCGGGGGATGCCGAACCTCGTAAGGATGTTTTTCCAAACGAAGTTCCTGGAGTCCCTGTCCGTGATGGAAGACAACGGTTCAGCCTCTATCCACTTCGTGAAGTAGTCCGTAGCCACTATCAGCCATCTTTTGTTCCCTGGAGCTCGGTGAAGAGGCCCCACAATGTCCAGGCCCCATTGGGCGAAGGGCCATGGGCTAGAGAGGGGACTCAGATCCTGTGCTGGCTGATGGAGTGAGTGGGAGAACTTCTGGCATTTCTCGCATTTCCTGGCGTAGACCTGGGCGTCCTTCTGCATGTAGGGCCACCAGTAACCCTGGCTGATTGCTCTGTAGGCCAATGACCGACCTCCAATATGGCTGCCGCAGATTCCTTCATGGATCTCGTACAGGAAGTCGTCCACTTTGGACGGGTGGACGCATTGGAGGTACGGACCCGTGAAGGATTTTCTGTAGAGTTTGCCTTCTGGAGAGAGCCAAAACCGAGCTGCTTTGAGCCTGATCTTGTGGGCTTCTGTCTTGTCCTCGGGGAGCTGGTCATCCTTCAAGTAGGCGACGATTGGATCCATCCAGCTGGGGCCGAGGTCAGCACAGAGGACAAGCCGAGATGAATGGAGTTCTAGACTCGACCTTGATACTGACCCGACCTCGATGGTCCTCTTCTTTCCTGCTTCGACAGCGGAGGCCAGGTTTGCAAGCGCATCTGCATGCGTGTTGGTGTCTCTAGATATTTGTCTGACCTCGGCCTTCTGGAATTCGGAGAGTAGTTTTTTCGCAAGGGCCAAGTAGGCCGCCATCCTGTCGTCCCGAGCCTGGTAGTCCCCAGCGAGCTGGCTAGTTACCAGTTGAGAGTCGCTGAAGATCTCCAGATGCTGGGCTCCGAGGATTCGGGCGCTGTTCAACCCTGCAATCATTGCTTCGTACTCTGCCTCATTGTTCGTCGCTTTGAAGTCCAAGGTGAAGGCTTGCTCTATGACCAGTCCCTCTGGCGATTGGAGAACTATGCCGAGGCCTGCTCTCTTGGAGGTGGACGACCCGACGACAAAGATCCTCCATGCCGAGGTGGGAGACTGCTGAACTTCTGTTTCTACTGGCTCTTGCCCTGTGCCCCCTAGTGCCGTGCCGAGCTGGGTCGGAGCCGGGCCGGGGGAGGCGAACTCGACAATGAAGTCTGCCAGGATCTGGGCTTTGATTGCAGTTCGGGGACGGTACTGAATGTCATACTGCCCTAGTTTAACTGCCCACTTCGATATGCGCCCTGAAAAATCAGCTTTCTTGAACAATGACCGGAGTGGATGCTCCGTGATCACCACAATAGTGTGGGATTGAAAATAATGGGAGAGCTTGCGGGAGGCGGTAATGAGAGCCAACGCAAGCTTCTCCAACAGGAGGTACCTGGTCTCGGCATCGAGCAGTGTCTTGCTCGTGTAATAGATCGGCTTTTGGACTCCCTCGTCCTCCCTGATGAGGACGGAACTCACTGCGTGATCCGAGACCGCAAGGTACAAATACAGAATCTCCCCCCGAGTTGGGGTAGAGAGTAATGGTGGTGACATCAAATAAGTTTTGAGTGCGGTCAATGCCTGGTCGCACTCGGGGGTCCATTGGAACTTCAAGTTTTTTCTAAGAAGCTGGAAGAAAGGCTTGCACTTATCTGATGATCGGCTGATGAAGCGATTAAGTGCGGCGGCCATTCCTGTGAGCCTCTGAACTTCTTTCGTGGTGGAGGGACTCTGGATGCCCTGGATGGCAGTGATCTGGTCCGGATTGGCTTCTATCCCCCTCCGCGTCACCAAGCTGCCGAGGAACTTGCCAGAGGCTACGCCGAAGGCGCACTTGGAAGCGTTTAGCTTGAGCTTGTAGGCGCGAAGGATGCCGAAAACTTCGCCGAGATCCGTCAGATGGTCGCTGGAGCGAACAGATTTGACGACCATGTCGTCGATGTACACCTCCACCGATCGGCCGAGCTGGGCCTGGAACATCTTCGTGACGAGGCGCTGATAGGTCGCCCCCGCGTTCTTCAGCCCGAAGGGCATCACCTTATAGCAGTAAGTGCCGCGGGGGGTGATGAACGATGTTTTCTCCTCGTCGGGCTCGTAGAGCGGAATCTGATGATAGCCTCGGTAGGCGTCAAGGAAGCTCATTCGGTCGTGACCAGAGGTGGCGTCGATCAGTTGGTCAATCTTCGGGAGGGGGAAACTGTCCTTAGGGCAAGCCCTGTTCAGGTCGGTGAAGTCCACGCACACCCTCCACTTCCCAGTTTTCTTCTTGACGACCACCGTGTTGGCCAGCCATACCGGGTACTGTACTTCCCGGATGGCCCCTGCTTTTAGCAGGTTGTCGACCTCTTCGACGACCGCATCTGTCTGCTGTAGCCCGGTCCTGCGGGCCCTCTGCACTACTGGTTTGTGGTCGGGGTCGACGTTGAGCTTGTGGCACATGACCTCAGGGTCGACCCCGGGCATTTCACTTGGGTTCCAAGCGAAGACGTCCACATTCTGCATCAAGAACCGGGAGAGTTCGGCCCTTTCTTCGTCCGACAGCTGGGTGCCGATCAGGAAGAACCGGTCTGGGTCTGCCGGATCCAGTCTGACCTCGGCCAGGTCCTCGATGCTTTTCTTCTCAGGGTCCCGGCCGATCTCATCGAGGCCTTTCTCGAACTCGGCCAGGTTGACGCGCTCTGGCTCCTTCACGGCCGGGACTGCGGCCAGCATGCACTGCCTGGCTTGCTGCTGGTCTCCCTTCACTGTGACTACTTCCATCTTGCCTTCCTCGTTCTCATGGACGAACTTCAGCTTTTGGTGGAAGGAAGATGGAACTGCCTCTAGCTTGTGGAGCCACGTTCTACCCAGAATGACATTGTAGGGAGAAGGGGCGTCCACAACCAGAAAGTCGGCCGACACGGAGGCTCCGCCAACTTGGGTTTCCAAGGTGATTCTACCCTTGGGGTAGACTGGTGTGGCGGACAACCCTAGCAGAGGTGCACGGACCTCCGTGAGGTCGGCTTCGGAGAGCTTCATCCTCTTGAAGCAGTCGTAGTAGAGGACCTCGGAGGAGCTGCCGGAGTCGACGAGGATCCTCTTTACGGTGAAGTCTCTCAGCTTCATGGTGAGGAGCAGGGGGTCGTTGTGAGGGACCTGGACTCCCTCTAGATCTCGATCCGAGAACGAGATGACTGGTCTGTCGCGGCGGGCTTTCTTGGACGCCGGAGCGAGGTCGGCTTTCATTACTTCTTTCTCGTGCGAAGCCCGCCTGGCTTCGGCACGGGTTTGGGAGCTTCCCCGGGATGAGGAAGCGGGAGCTGAGGACGCCAGATGGATCACGTTGATGATCTTCTCTGAGTCCTCGCTGTCTGGAGCTTGGGTTGCGCTCTGGTGGATCCGGCCCTCGCTGCCGCCGGCATCTCCTTCCTTGATGAACTCTGGGATGTGGCCCTCTTTGGCCAGCTTTTCCAGATACCACTGCAAAGTCCTGCATTCTTCGGTCCTGTGCCCGTTGCCCTTATGGAAGGAGCAGTAGAGCTTGCTTCGGGCTCCTTCGGTGGGTTCACTCTTCAGGGCCGGAGGATACTTGAAGAATGGCTTGGATTTGATTTTGGCCAGGATGCGGTAGATCGGCTCCTTGAAGACGACGTTGACGCTCTGGCTGGCGCTGGAGGGAGGTCTGGGCTTCTAATTGCCCCCAGACCTGGACGACGAAGGCTTCGTCGCACTAGAGGCCCAGTCCCGCTTGGGCTCCTGCTTCTGGGAGGATCTCCCGCCTCTTTGCCGAGGCTGGCTGTTTTTCTGTTCGGGCTCCGGATGCCCGTCGCGATCCTTAGCTCGGATCTCGTCTTCTTCCCGGGCGATGAAGCGCTTCACCCGGGACATCAATTCTGACATGGACTCTGGGGTGTCCCCGGCCAAGTCCTTCCGCACGTCGATGCCGGGGATCAAGGCATGCTGGAAGGCGTAGATGGCTATCGCCTCTCTCGCGTCCTCGATCTGGCTGTAGATCGCCCAGAATCGGTGGGTGAGCTTGGCGAGGGTTTCGCCCTGCTTCATTCTCAGGGCGATGAGGTCCCCTTCCTTCTTGGGGACGACGGCATAGGCCTGGAACTTCTTCAGGAAGGAGAGCTGGAGCTCCTTCCAACTGGAAACTGACTGCTCCGGGAGGGAGCAGAACCACTTCAGGGGGAGGTCACCCAAACTGGAGGAGAAGATCTTGCAGTTTAGATGGCCCTCGTTTCCCCAAATGGACATCTTCTGGGAGAAGTGTCGGAGGTGCGCAGATGGATCGGACAGTCCGTCGTAGGGGACGAACCGCGGGACGGAGAACTTCTTGGGCAAGGGGGTGTGCTTGATCTCTTTTGTGAAGGGAGAGCCCCCGAGATCAGTGTGACCACAGAGCTGCTTCTGGTCCCGCATGTCCAAGTTGCGCTGGAGAGCCAATCTGACGCGCTTGTCAAATCGCTCTTGCTCGTCATCCTTCTCTGGAGTCTGAGCTCGGGTCTTCCGCTTGGGATGGCTCGGGCTAGGACGGCTATGGGTTCGGCCGCCTCGGCTGTGGTGACTTCGGCTGTTGCTCGAGCCTTCATCATGGATCTGGCTCCGTTTCTGGTCCAGATGATGTCTGAGTTCCTCACGGGGAGGCTGGGCTGCCTTGCTGGGAGCATCCTTCTTTTTCCCTTGAGGCTCCGAGACCTCCCTCAAGGAGGCAGTTTGCACTGCCTTCAGCTGCTGCTGAAGCTCGCGAATCATTCGTTCTTGCTTCTGGAGTTGCTTCTGGAGGAGGGCAGCTTCAGGAACCTCCTCAGGGGGTTGTGCGTGGCGCGTTTCTCCTACGGCCACGGCTTTGTCCTTCCGGGGACGCTCGTGCTGACGATCCTTGCGTCCGGGTGGCGCGACTTCTTCTGGTGAGATCGAGGCCTCGAGTCCCTCTTGGAGTGGGAACTCGATAAAGAGCTGAGAGCCTAAGCGGCCCTCGCCTGCAGTCGTGCCATGCACCGTGTGGGGGCGTCCTTGAGGAGGGACGTCCGCGGGCGGTGGTGGCAGCTTGAGCGCTGCTCTTGAGGATTCTACGCCCTTCTTAGCTTTCGGAGGCATGGCTTCTGGGAGGTTGAGGTGAAGAAGGATTGTTTGGAAAGATTAGGAGAAGGTTGGAAAGGTTTTGAGAGGTTGGGATATTACTTCCCCACAGACGGCGCCAATTGTAGGTGCAGAAAATTATGACCCACAATTAGAGGGTGCCTTACAGGACTTATCCGTGAAGATGATGATGTCTGGGATGTCTGGATGCCGTCCGGAAGCCTGAAAGAGAGTAGCAAACGGTCAGAGGACCCTGGCCTGAGCGGCGCAAGGCTCTCCGATGCCAAAGTCAGTATGTGAACTGGAACGATGGAAGAGAGGGAGAAGAGAGACAGAGTAAGGGCTCTGTGTATAATATTGTGCGTACCTTGCATGGCGTTTGAAGGTCTATTTATAGAGGTTTGGATCGTATCTCTCAGAGAATATCTTGGTGTGGGTCCCACGATCTGACTGGGAAGTCATGATCAGCCCACAAAGTAATAAATGCAGTCTAATCCGGCCCACTCAGCATTTAATGCTAGTCGGGTCAGCCCACATTGCATTAAATGCGTGTCTTGTTGGGCCAGATTGTGTTGGGCGCCTTTGGCGGTAGGAGTACCAGCGGATCTGCCCTCGGGCCTTGCCCTGATGTGGCCTCAGCCGCTGGATGCAGCCATGTGGCGATCTGGTGAAGATAGTGGGCGGCTGGATGTCCCGTCTGTCCCACTAGCTCGTGACCCTATCCCTCCACGTGTCTGATGCCGTGGGGGATGAGGGGCCCAAGCGAAGGTTCTTTCTTGCTTCGGCTACTGTCCTGGCTTCTTCAGCCGAGGTAGCTTTAGCCGAGGTAGGGTTCTTCGCTGAGATGGCGTCCGGGGTGGCCTTGCCGAGATGGACTCTTTGCCGAGATGATGCCCGAGGTGGTCCAGTTCGGCGCTTGTGGCCTGGAGATGCTTGATGTCGGCCAAGGCCTCTGTCCTGGTAGCCGGGATGAGATCGGTGCCACGTAGACGGCACGCGGATGGCACGTGAGGGTGCTTAAACCCATCTGATGGCTGTGATTAGCTTAACCCTGTAGCTCTGGAAATTTCCCCACACAAATACATTTCAAATTTCAAATGCATAATATCAAGTTAAAAGCCCCTCAACATATTCTGGTTTTCATTCTCATCAAAACCCTTCAAGAAAAAGAATCATATATGACTCCACCATACACCTACATGCCTCCGGAAAACTTATCGAAGTGAGTACAAAGTTCAACAATTATTCTCGGAGTCAAACAATAATTTAAGTCATGAGGGGATGATTTGGTTCCAAAACTAGCCACCTATGACTCACGGTCTTCCCTAAAAGACCGGGCCTTAGACTTATAAATTTTTGTCAAAAATTGGTTTGAAATTTGTATTTTATTTGCTAAGAATTTTGGGAATTGATTGGGTTTCCTTGGTCCCAAAACTAGACACCTATGGCTCACAGTCTCCGCCAAAGACCTTACTTTGGACACAAAAATTGGTACCCAAAATCAGTCCAAAATCTGAGTTTTTTTTTTCTAAGATTCTGAAATTAATGGGGGTTGACTGGGGTAAAAAAGGGCCAAAAATCAAGTTGAAAGAGGTCCAAATGGGTCCCGAGGAAGGGCCCCGCAATCTGCCGTGGGTCCCATGTCCAGGCCAGCCGGCCGTACACAGCAGCAAAGTGCTGGCCGCTGGCCGTGCACTGCAGTCCACAGCTGTGCTGTGTTTGCTGCCACAGGGATAGGGGTTTTTTCAGGGTCATTTGGGCTGGGAGATTAGCGCAGAAATCAGGGGATTAAGGGGGGGATTAAGTGGGCTAATCCACCTAAAAATCAGACCATTAAAATGATATATTCATCATCTGAAACACTAATATGTGTGATTAAAATTCTGCTTAAACAAGAATATTAGTAGAAACCATCGAAAAGCATGTGTTTGACACTAATCCACCTCCATTAAACGAGATTAAACATACATGAATCAAATGAAGGGAAAACATTTTTAAACATTAACAATTTCCATTAACTAAGCATGCATGTAAGATTACTCAAATTAAACACTTGCCTTTGTCTTCAAATGGTCCTAAAACACTCTCCCAAACACCTCCTAGCTGCAGGAACACTCAGTTACAAAAGCCCCAAAATCCCATCTTAGAATACCCATAAAAGAGAAAATGAGAAAGAATGGAAATGGAGGCTTGCATGTATGACAAAGAGACTCCCCAAAGGTTGCCTAATCATAATCTAGAAGATGAGAACCTCTCCTTACCTGTAGATGACCTGCTCAGCAAGAAATCAGTGAAGGAAGAGAGCTGCCCAGCTTTGTTTTGCATAAAAATGGCATGTGTAGGGAGCTAAAGAGGTGGGGAAGAGAATGGAGAAATCAAGCCTTCAATTTGGTAGAGTTTGGTGAGGATTTGGTATGACGTTTTGATATATTTATATATATATATTATATTTTATTATTATTATGCAATGGATTATATTTTAGTTAAATACACGATTAGTATAAGTGGGGACCACGCTAGACTTAAGTTTGGTGAGTTAGGCATGTCTTGACCCATAGTTAATCCGGGCCCAATTTAGTGGGTCTAATTCTTTTCTAATCCAAACTCTTATCTTTTTAGAAAACAAACTCTATTATTTTTAGACTTTAAGTCAGATGACAATTCCTATTTTTATTTTCTATTTATACACCACTCTTTTATTTTCACACACAATTCTCTCTCTTCCAATTTTTCTCCGGGGTAGCACCTTGGGCTTTGGCAATAGAGATTCTAGACCGTCTCCATCAACCGCTAATCTCATGCAAGTACCTAACCATAATTTGTAAGTTTAATGCTTGTGTTTCTCGTTGATTCAAGTTTTGATGCATGTAGAAATCCCTTTTATGCCCTAAGTTTTGATTTACTCTATTTGCTTTCTTTTAATCTTGATGTGGGGCCCATGGGGAGATCTGAATAGATCTGGTCCGATCAAAGGGCCGGACCTGCCTGGGCGACCATGATAGGTGGGGCTGATCTTGACGGCTGATCTGTGGGGCCCACTTTCCAGACGACCGTGATGCACACGGCCTGAAAAATACTACTACAGAATTGGGTTCTGCCACTGCTGTGTTTGGAAGGGGGAAGACCTCTAGTTGCAGAATATGGAGACAAGTGTTTCTTTTCATATAATCTGGTGGGGCCCATTATCAATGCAATTTTGTCATACATGGTGTAGGGGTCGTTTGACCTTCACCTGTACATGAATTCAAGAAGAAAACAAAAGGGCAGTAAGGGGAGCACATGTACAGAACGTTACTTCACTTTTGAGGTTTCTTTTTATAGACTTAATCATGTGGTGGGGCCGAGGAGTAGTACCTGATGATGTCATGGGATGTAAAATCCCATGTGACCTTAGGCTCAAGTACTGTTGGAGTAGTACTTTGACTCATTAGTTTTTAGAAATTAGAAATAAAGACCCTGGTTGTTTTATAAATCCAATTTAGACGCTTTGGTTTATTTTGAATTTGGGAAATATTATAAATGGAATTCTTAGGTTTTCTAAAATTATACATTAAGGTTGTTATTTGTAAATTAATATTTAAATAATATTTTTGGTTTTCAATGTGATAAAACTATATGTTTATACTTTATTTAATTGGATCTTTGTTTGGACCAAGTAAATATCGTCCGGGCATATGGTATATTACTAACGTTGGTTTAGTACTTCGTATGACCTCGGGGAAATCCTAGTGGATTCGAGCTCAACCCATCTTTATTGGAAAGCCCTTAATTGGGTCTATGCACTATTGATTGTGAAAGGATGCGTTGATCTTTTATCTATTAGAAATTCTTGTGGTTGTTGGATACGAAACCTTATGTTTGACCTTAGGATTGGCTTGTGATTATTCTTTGACCTTCGGGTTTGCATACATGATTGAGATTGATGTTGGTCTATTAGTTGCATACCCTAAGTTGATTGGATATGGACCGTGATGTGGCTCGGCAATCGATTAAGATATTGTATAGGTTTAATTGAATGATTTGATTGGTATTTGATTGTAGATTATTGTGCAGCCAGCCCTTCACTTTGACTTAGGTTTCTGTGTCAGAGCTTTACAAATCACTAAGTTTATTTTATTATGATATATATATGTACATCGATTAGGTCATAATTGAACGACTGTAGTTGTAATTGGACGGCTGATCACCGATGTGTGCGGACACTGTAATATCCGAATTGATTAACCGGTATTCCGGATTATTGAATGGTCTATGACCACCGACGTGATTGAGATAGTTAGGGCTGACCACCCAAAGCAGTGGCATTGCTTCTGTGTGATTATTGTATTGCTCTATTGTGTAGATTGGATTTAGGTTATCCGTTCTTTTTCGTCATTGTCACATTGTTATTCTCTTATGATCATTACCTGTCATTACTCACATTTAGGCATGTCAAGGCACGGCACGGCATGCTAAAATCCTGGCCCGCCCGTGCCATGGGCCGGGCCGGCACGGCACGGCCCACAGTGGGGCGGGCTGGAGCGGGCTGTGCCAGCGGGCTGGTGGGCCTTTTTTTTTTGATAGACTGATATAATTACCGTAAGGCGTAACGTAAGCGTAAGTCTGTAACAACATGGATTTGAATTTGATTTTCGATCAATAGACATTAATTTTTCAATAGTTACTTTTCTAAACATTTAAACTCATACAAACATTTGACAAATGATTGAGTGGTTCAAATTAATTTATAGATATTTACTAACATATTACTTAAGTACTATATATGAATTTTCTTTTTCTTATCAATATTAAAAATAAAAATTAGAACACAAGCAAGGAGAATGACAAAGATATTTAAGTGGTTCGGTCAAACTCAACCTACTCCACTGAGAAGAGAGAACCATTTGGATCTTAACTTCTTGAAGGTTTCTAAATAGGATTACCTTCAAAACCTTACAATCTTTTTAGAAAAAAAAAAAGAATGAACAACTTATAAATTACAATGAAGAAAAAAGTAAAAAATCAGATTTGTAGTCCACTAATGTATTCTGCTGGATCAAAGTCTTCCATTAATGATGTTAACTCTTGCTTCCTCTTATCTGCCAAGTACCAATCTCGTAGGCAAACACAACACTCCACCGTTTCTTCAGTGAGATTTGTTCTTCTGTCATCTATTACACGTCCACCTGCACTAAAAGCCTGTTCTGATGCTACAGAAGACATAGGAATAGTCAATAGATCACGAGCCATGGCTGCCAACACCGGATAAATGCTTTCTTGTTGCTTCCACCAGGCTAAAAGGTCAAAGCTAGATGCATCCTGCATCCTAATTACACCTACGTCAAGATACGATGATAACTCCGTCACAGTGTTGTTACTTGAGCTTGAGCTGGATGCCTTGCCCGTGGACAGGGAAGAATACCACACATCCCACTCACCAACACCTGTCTGCTGGACTTCTGAATTGCCCATACTAAGCCCAGCTGTACCCATTTGCTCACAATAAAATTGAAAAAGTGCTTGTAAATTTGCCCTTATATTTGAAAAAACATTTAAATCTATATAATTCATATTTTTATTTATTCCATCAATAAAAAAACTGTACACCACTTAATTTTAACCTAGGATCAAATACAGCTGCTAAAGAAAATGTCATTGGAGCCTCTTTCCAATATTTATTAAATTTTTCTTCCATGTCTCTAATAGTGCTACCAAGTAAAAAATGATCTCTAAATCTACTGAATTGTAAAGTAATTTTAAAAAGTTTCATTAAAGCTTCATTAGATGTGGGATAATATATCCCGGAAAAAAATAATGTTGAAGTATAAAAAGGTTCTAATAAATCTCTTATATGGGCACATAACTCCCAATGTTCATCACTAATCATTAAATCTTGTGCATGAAAAGCACAAAATTCATTCAAAATAGTTTTTTCTAGAAAGCGCCTTGTTTAACAAATTATACATAGAATTCCATCTATGTTCAACTTCTTTAGGCATTTTAATAGCTGATACGCCTTGCCTCGCACATATTTGGGCATACAATTGTCTTCTTTGTGCGGAGCAAAAAATAAATCTAGCAATGTCTTTAATAGCATCTGTATAACTTGTAATATGCTTTAAACCAACTTTTGCAATAAGATTTAAGATGTGACATACACATCTATTTTGAAATATAGAACTATCTATCAAAGTTGCAAGTGGCATCTGCATTCTCATTAATTCAATAGCCACTGTATTATTACTAGCATTATCTAAAGTTACAGATAAAACTTTTTCATTAATACTATATTCATCTAGTTTTTCCAAAATTAATGTACTTATCCTAGTTCCATTGTGTGGCCATTCAAGAGTGCTAAAACTAAGTATACGTTTATTCATAATCCATTTTGCATCTATATTATGTGCAGTAATACAAAGATAACTATCACCCCCTTTAGAAGTCCACATATCTGTGGTTATGGATATTCTGCCAGGAGATTCTGCAAAATAGTTTTTTATATTTATTTTCTCTTCCTGCCAGAGTCTAATAGCATCATTTCTGGCTGTATTTCTTAAAATACTGTGAAATTGTGGTTGACAGTATTGCTGGACCCATTGTTCAAAAAACTCATTTTCAACAAAAGCAAATGGTAATTCGGATAAAACAATCATTTTTACAAGACCTTGTCTAGCACTTTGTGCATTAAAAGAAAAAAAACCCAAACTGCTACTACTACTACCACCACCAGTAGTAGAAATTTGGGTTTGTGAACCAGGCCCCCCTGTCCCTGCATTCTCTGGCTTATGCTTTTGTAAACATATTTTCCTATGTCTTGACAAATGGCCGATACCCCCTTTTGACTGGGCACTATAAATCTTACCACACAATGTGCATTTTGCCTTTTCAACATTCTTTCCATTTTCAATAACATCATACCTTGTATATATATCCCAAACTGCTGAAGTTCTACTCCTCTTGTTTGGTTTATGGGAACTCTGAGGAAAGGGGGGTGGTAAATCACCTACTTCATCTTGTAATTCAATAAAATCTTCTTCTACCTCTAAATTAACGGAAGAAGCTTCTGTGGGAAATCTTCTAGCTATATTTCAAAAGAATAAATTTATAAATAATAACAGTAATATGCTAATAGCCTTCTTTTGTGATAATTTATTATAAGAAAGGGGAGAAAATGAGAGTTAATATAATATAATATAAACTTATATATATGGAATCTCAAATCTAAATATTATAAATACCTCTAAATCTTTGAAGGCCCCTTTAATCTTGTCTCTTGATGACTTGATCTTTGGTCCTCCAAAAACTTCTTAGAAAGAGTGAAAGATTTGAATGCTTTAAGAGAGAGTTAGAGAATGAAAGAGTTGTGTAAATTGGTGAGAAATGAGTGTGTAATTGGTGAGGAATGAGAATGGGAGGGTTAGGATATTTATAGACTTAGTATAATGAAAATGATACAAAATACCCCTTATATGACCGTTTTATAGCTGTTGGGGGGGGGGGGGGTAAAATGGTATTTTTTTAAAAAATAGCCATTTTTCTGGGTGTTGGGCTGGCCTGGCGGGCCGTGCCAGCGGGCTGCGGGCTGGCGGGCTGGCGGGCCTATACTGGCGGGCCGTGCGCAGCTCGGCCCGCATCATGGGCCGTGCCCAGTGGGCCGTGCCGTTGACCGGGCCGTGCCGTGCCACGGCCCGTTGACTAACGGGTCGGGCCGTGCCGGGCCGGGCCGGCACGGCCCACTTGACATCTCTACTCACATTGTTCTTGTGTTTTATTTATAAATTATGTTTTCGTGCTTGCTGTTTACTTTGTTTATTGGTGCATAGGTACCGAACCCTACCCTGCCGAGGAGACGGAGGAGGGTCAAACGTTTTAAGCGTTTGAGCCAGTTAACGAACCCGAGTGGAGTGCCGATGATGGCTACGAAGCCGTCTGAGTCCGCACAGGAGATATTTTCATCATAGAGACTATTTTAGTAGCAAACTATTCATAATGAACCTAATTTTATTTAGTTGTTTTGTTTAGGTTATTTTGGAAACTTTAACCTTAAATATTCAGTTAGTTATGTGTTGGTTTGATTTTTAATATTGATACCAATTGATTTAATGCTTCCGTAAATATTTTATTATGACTCACCATGTTTCAAAATTTTGTGGGTCCATATTTGGGAGCTTGTGTTGCATTAAACAAAGAAAATTGAATGTTTATTTTTATTTTTCATGTTATCCCTTGGTTGTATGTTGGGGACGTGACATTTGGAGAGAAAATGAGCAAAGAGGAGAGGAGAAGGCGCTCAGTTGGGAGCTCTGCACTCAGACACGTTGGGGGAAGAAAAATGGAGAAGAAAGAAAGAAGACGGGCTTATATAAGTTGATGATAGTGGGGCCCACAACTTAAAGCTCTTCATGTCCTTTCACTGGGTTTGTGCCTCGGATGGACTCGACGAAGAAGACTAAAATGATTATTATAAAATCTATTTTTCAAAAAATATACTTTTGATATGGTTCTGGAATTTCAAAATCTGGGCTCAAATTTGAGTGTGAAAAGGTTGTTTTGCCCCCAGGGCTGAAAAATTGATTCTCTGGGCTTCAAACGGGGTCGGTGTAAACATAAAAGTTGTTGGAGCTAATTGACATATTAAAAGAAACTAAAATTGTAATTTTTCAAAAATCAAGAACAATCCCCCACGCTGACACGTACACCCCAAGGCGTCGCTCGGGCTACCAGACTGGGTCCAGTGGCTCTCAAAATTCTCCAAAGCTATTGAAAACTATTTTTAATTCTACAAACCAACTCGATTAGGCTCAAATTCCACTTAGAGAACTAACCCACAGCTAAAAACACACAAATCAAGAAAATTAGGGGTCGGGGTGTTACACATCCATCTTTGTAATTCTTAGTGTGTTTGTGTGAGTTGATTATCAATTTCATATCCTCCTACTTAGAGGCATTTTATTTGAGCTTAAATTATAATCTCTTAGAGTGTTTTTGTGAAAACATTTCTTTAGAGAAATCTCTTGCATAAAGGTTATTGCTTAGCCTAAGAAAATCATTGTGTATAGGTTGTTGTTTAGCCTAGAAAAACAACATTGTAACACTACACCATAATAATCGATTAGTAACGGATCTACAGCCGTTACAAAAAATATTAGTAACGGTTATTTTACGTTGACACAATTGCGTTACAAATGAAAAATGACGGAAGTTAGTAACACTTAATAACCGTTAGAAATATTACTAACGGTTATCAAACGTGACTGAAATTAATTTCAGCAACACATACTCAATCGTTACAATTTATTAGTAACGGTTATTAATTTTATTCATAGTTTGTTCCCAACGGATAAAACTGTTGGTAATTTGATTAGTGTTAAATATTGCAAATTTTACCCATCATTAGTTCGGGTTTTATCAGCATCTCATATGCATATCATTTGCTTTACATAGAGATTTTATCTTTCTATCACATTAAACGGATTATCGGATTATCATGCATAAATCCGATTATTTATAGCGCATTTTTATGTAATTTCTCTTGTGTAGGTGGACCCCGCGACTACCCCAACCTTCCGGCTAATGTCCCAAGGCACCAGTAGTGTTGAAGAATTCCAAAATAAGACGAGAATAAGTCATTGTCAAACATAATGGAGTGGTTAGTGTATTGGTTAGAGCTTTGGTTGGTATGAAATAGGTTATTAGTTCAAATCCCAACAATTACAATTTTTTTTTTACATAGAAGATATTTCATCCAAGTCTAACCTCTCCACCAATCAAAGCTTGCCATGGCACAAATCCATGCGAAAGGATTTGAGCCAATCAAAAGCCTCCAAAATAAAGGACCACAAAAAGCAAAAAGTACATATGCTTTTGGAAGGAAAGTTTGTTGCAACCAATCAAATTGAAGCAATCCATGTGAAAGCAAAAGAGCCAATCAAAAGCCTTCAAGTTGCAACCAATCAAATGGAAGAAATCCTTGTGAATGAAAATGAGCCAATCAAATGTCTCCAAAGTTTCTATAAATTGGAATGTTTTTGTAGAGAAGGGGAGATCTTTTGGCAAGTTAGTCTTTTAGCAATTTTATTTTACATTCTCTTTACTTTTAGATTGTAATTAGGGGCTTCTTTGTAACTAATCCAAAGAGAGAGAGAGTGTGTAATTGAAGATCATTAATGAAGATTTGGAGCTCTTTCTTGATGTTTAATGGCTAAAGCTCTTGGATTAGGCTCTCCTTTTGAAGCTAAGTAATGTGATTAGTTCAATTCCATGCATGTTTTAGTTTAAATTCCCTACTTGTGCCTTAATTGATTAATAGATTTTAGATCTAGTTGTGCTAATCTCTCTCATTTCTCATGCTCTATCTCTACACTTGATGCTCGGATAATCTCAATTGATGCTTTGTAGTTTGATTAAATTCTCTCACACAGCATGCTCTAGAGCCCTTATCTTTGATCTTTTGTAGCTTGATTTTGATGATTTATTGTTAGGGTAGCTAGATAATGATCTAGGATCTTGGCCTTTGATTTTCTTTTACTTTGATCTTCATTGTTATATTATCCAATCCAATTAGGCAAGACATTGCTAATTGGATTGTAGATTTGGGAGTTGAATTAGAACATGCATTATTTGAATTAATTACATACTTAGCGGATTTTGGATTGCCTAATCTATTATTCTTATTGTTGTTAATTTAAATCTTTATTTGATTTGTTATTTTCACTTCTAGATTTTTAGATCTACACTTCACACCACTTGTTTTAAAATCATACACATTTCACACCACATCTTCACCTTAAATCTTCCATTTCCACCACCATTCATCCACTAGTTTAGTGTAGTTTGTTAGATTAGTTTAGACCTTGTTAATTTTATATTTTAGATTGTTAATTAATAGTTTACATTGCATAGTTTAGTAGTTTTAATTGTTTGCTTCAATTTTTTATATTAGCTATATCTTAGTTCAATTCTCCTTTAATTGGACTCATTGCTTGTTCCATCCTCTCTTCATGGGATCGATAATCCGGACTCTTTAGTCCTTTACTACTTGATGACATCGTAGTCTTGCGGTTAAGCATTGCACAGTTAAGTGTCGATCAAGTTCTTGGCGCCGTTGCCGGGGAGAGGCATCGAAATGTTTTGAATTTCATAGAGTTGAACTCATTTTTTGGTGTACTTTTTTTCTTTCCTTTATTTTCCTTGCGGATTCTACACATTGTTTGTGTTTGTTTTGTAGGGAATTCTTCAATTGGAGAAAAGGAACGTGGAAAAGTGCATTGGAGGACTTGAAGATTTTACTTGCTTTCCTACTTTAGGATTAGTTTGGACATTTATTTTCTTTCTTAGTTGGTTGTATTAGGTATTTATCATCAAAGTTGTAATAATTTTGGTTGCGGGTCGGCGCGTGACCCATTTACTTTACTTTACGCACTTTACTTACTTTAAGTAGTTAGTTGTTTAGTAGAATTGCAATAAATTGCTTGTAGGAAAGGAGGACAGTTGGACTATACCGTCGCAGCCCCTCACATTCGTACACGAAAATTGGTGTCCGTGGTGTGAGTCGACGACAACCAATTCGTCCCCCGAGATAAATCGGGAGGTTTGCATTTCCTAACCCCTGTGAATCCCTTGCAAGCGGGTTTACTTTGTTTGTTGTTCCTTGCTTTGTAGTGTAATTCTTTTAAATACACTTGTAATTTGGTGCACTACTAGTAAAGGGCAAATTACCCCAACAAGATAAGGATTCGGATTTCATCACCGTTTCCTTGCCCTTAGGATTTCATCTTAATTCTCAATTAGGTTAAAACCAATAAACTATAATAAAATTGAGTAGAAACGTGACCTTAGGTTACGAGCTTACTAGGGAAGACCACCGCGGTTATGCCAATTGTGTGCCTTGTCAGATTTTCTGGTGCCTAAGCAAACCTTGTCCCTTGGCTACCATCTTACCAAATAGGGAGACAACTTTGTTGTTCGAGGAGTTGGTTTTTAAGAGGAGCCTTCGCCTAGCGCGTCGAAATCCCACCATCTACCTGGGGGTTAACTGGCCAGAATTTATGTTTCATAGGTCCAGGTTGGAGGCCAGAGTGTCCTCTTCACAGTTAGGAGCTATCTAGAAATCTTTTAGGTAACCTTAGTTTAGATTAGCTTTTCATTTAATTTTCAAAATCTTTTGTTATGTTGCATTCATTTCATTGAGCGGACCATTGCATTGCTAGGTTAGTCGCAGTTGTATGCAAGTGTGGATAAGTGATCAAGGCCGATTAGTGAGGGCTGATTACCTTGCTTTACCTACCCCACCCATATTACCCACAATGGCTACCCAAAACCCTCAGCAACGGACCCTCAATGAACTATTTGCACCATTTTCACCAACTTCACCTAGTTGTATAGTTTTGCCAGAAAATAATACGGACCAATTTGAAATCCGGCCCGCCACCATCAACATGTTACCAAAATTTCATGGATCTGAGTGTGAGCAGCCCTATATCCATTTGAACAAATTCCTGACCATCTGCCACACGTTTAGAAATCAAAATTTGAATAGTGAAGCCGTCAAGCTTAGGTTGTTTCCCCTCTCACTAGAAGATCATGCAGCCGCCTGGCTGAATTCCTTGACTCCAAACTCCATTACCACTTGGGATGAGCTTGTCAAAAAGTTTATGTCCAAATTTTTTCCAATGAGCAAAACTGAGCAGCTTAGGAGTGCCATCAGGAACTTTAGGGGACGACTCGAGGAAGAGTTTGCCGAAACCTGGGAGAGATTCCATGACCTATTGATCAAATGCCCACATCACGGGATTGACAAAGGAGAGTTGATACATTTCTTTTATAGAGGTCTTACGAACCCCCAGCGTATCTTAACTGAATCAATGAACAAAGGAGAATTCATGAATCAGATTGCCGATCAAGCATACGAATTCCTTGTCAAGCTTGCAGAAAATTCACAAAATTAGAGCAGCAATAGAAAAGATTTGGAGAGAAATGAGACAGGGATCCAGAAACCTGGAATGTATAACATCAAACAGGACCCTGAGTTGAAAAATGTGATGACCAATTTAGTCCAAGGAGTGGAAAAGTTGAGCAAAAAGATAGGATCTATGTCTGTAATGTCATGCCAACCCACCCCTCAGCAACATGAGCCCACCTTAAGAATTATGAGTGAACCGCATCATGTTTGTGTGTTATGCGATAGTTATGACACGCGGTTGAGAGTTGCCTTAGTCTGCCATTTGTCAAGGCCGAGCAAGCCAATGCGCTGAATTCCTATGGAAACTTTCGGAAACCAAATGTTAACACTTTTAGTCAGACCTACCACCCAGACAATAGGTTCCACCCCAATTTCTCGTATCGTCAATCCGAGCCTATTCAGTCCCACGGAGGTCAACCAGGATTCCAGCCGCAGTATCCTAGGCAGCAATTCCAGCAACCTGCTCAAAATAATCATCCCATTGTTCCTCATCCTCAGCAGCCCACACAACATAATCAATTTCACCAACAACATCAGTTCCAACCACAGAACCAGTGTAGGGCACTAGTCCCAGATCAGATGCCTAATTACTCTGCACCAGCACAAGCCCCTAAGCAATCCTCTCATCTGGAGAACCTGTTATCCAAATTCATTCAAATCCAAGAGTATACTAACCAGGCCCAGAACCAGTCCATTGCAAAACTAGAGGCCCAATTAGGTCAGCTCACCTTACAGTTGTCTGGGAGAGAAAAGTGTCATTTCCCGAGCCAAACCATTCCTAATCCGAAAGGACAACCCAATCAGCCTAGAGGCCTAGTGTTCGGTAGAGAGTAATGAGCATGTGAAGGCGATCCATACTCTGAGATCAGGAAAGACTGTTGACAATAGAGTTGAGATGCCTGAAGAAGATCAAAGAGAGAAGATTTTTTTAGGAAAACCAGAGAGTTTGAGGAAAGTTGTCGAACCTGAGAGAGAGAATTTAAAGAAAGATTTGAAAGAGAATGCAGAAAGAGAAAAGGAGAAAGAGAGAGAAGAACCCATACGAAGAGAAGAACCACAGAGAGAGAAGATTCAGAAGCCCATTGTAGTTGAACCATCATCTTTAGAAGTGGTACCTAGAGCACCATTCCCACACCGATTGAAGGAGACTAGGAAGAAGGATCAATTTGAGGGGATCTTAGAAGTTTTCAAAAATCTCCAGATAAACATACCCCTCCTTGATTCCATAAAACAAATCCCTTCCTACTCCAAGTTTTTGAAAGACCTGACCACTGTCAAGTGGAAAACATCAGTACCCAAAACCGCTGTGATGGCAGCCCAAGCATCAGGCTTGATCCAGCAGACCATTGCACCCAAATACAAAGACCCTGGTTGCCCTACCATTACCATTCAGATAGGAGACTCTATCATAGAAAGGTGTCTCCTTGCTCTTAGGGCAAGTGTAAATTTACTGCTGTACTCCGTGTACGCGCAGCTGGGCTTGGGAGGACTGAAGAAGACTGATATTACCCTCTGTCTTGCTGATAGGTCAGTCAAGTATTCAAAAGGTGTGGTTGAAGATGTGATCGTAAAAGTTAAGGATTTTTATTTTCCAGCTGATTTTGTAGTTTTGGATACTGAACCAGTGGCAGCCCCCGACCGACATATTCCTGTCATTCTTGGTCGACCGTTCCTTGCAACATCAGATGCAGTGATTAGATGCAGGAACGGGGTTGTAACATTTAGTTTCGGGAACATGAAGTTGGAGTTGAATGTTTTTCGTAACGGACTCCAAACATCAGACCTAGATGATGATGAGGAAGTGAACATGATTGACACATTAATTGATCAAACAGTTCAATCATCATGTTACACAGATCCGCTGGAGGAATGCTGGCTCACTTCAATGTCGACATAGACATTGACGGGTCCATATGCGAAGTTAATGCATTATTGGATTCGACCCAGCCGATGGACGTTGGCCAATGGAAGCAGAAAATTGAGCCTATATTTACATCCACCTTTGAATCTATGGTCACAGAAGAATCAATTATTGTTGAGCCACCCATGTTAGAATTGAAACCATTACCTGAGAATTTAAAGTCTGCCTACTTAGGGCCCTCTGCAAGCAACCCAGTAATTATTGCCTCAGACCTTGAGGAAGAGCAGGAAAAAAAATTACTGGATGTGCTGAAAGACCATCAGAGTGCCCTAGGTTAGACCATCTCGGACATTAAAGGAATCATTCCCTCTATAGTTATGCACCAAATTCATCTGGAAGAAGGTGCCAAACCATCTCGTGAACCACAGAGGCGACTGAATGCGGTCCTAAAGGAAGTAGTGAGGGGAGAAGCAATTAAGCTTTTAGACGCTGGCATTATCTACCCGATTTCTGATAGTCAATTGGTGAGTCCTGTCCAAGTAGTACCCAAGAAATCAGGCGTAACCGTTGTCGCCAACAAGGACAATGAACTGGTCCCAACCCGTGTTCAAACAGGTTAGAGAGTCTGTATTGATTATAGAAAATTAAATTCAATGACCAGGAAGGACCACTTTCCATTACCCTTCATTGATCAGATGTTGGAAAGATTAGTCGACCATGCTTTCTATTGCTTCTTGGATGGTTATTCAGGGTATAACCAGATCCATATCTCCCCCGAGGACCAAGAGAAAACAACCTTCTCCTGTCCTTTTGGCACATTTGCCTACAGGCGTATGCCATTTGGCCTGTGCAACGCACCTGCGACTTTTCAAAGGTGTATGTTGAGCATTTTCACGGACATGGTGGAGAGATTTTTGGAAGTCTTCATGGATGACTTTTCTGTTTTTGGCTCAAGTTTTGATAGTTGTCTGCACCACTTGACCCTGGTATTGCAAAGATGTAAGGAAAAGAACCTGATTTTGAACTGGGAAAAGTGTCATTTTATGGTCAAGTCGGGCATTGTTTTGGGTCATATTGTGTCGAGTAAGGGCATTGAAGTATATAAAGCCAAGATCGACTTGATTGTGAACTTGCCTCCTCCTAAAACTGTACGAGAGGTGAGAGCCTTTTTGGGCCACGCAAGTTTCTATCGACGCTTTATCAAGGACTTTAGCAAAATTGCTCGCCCTCTCTGTGATCTCTTGGCAAAGAATGCTAATTTTGATTTTTTGCTACATGTTTAGAATCATTTGATCGTTTGAAGCGAGAGTTGACATCTGCACCCATTATCCATCCTCCTGATTGGACGAAACCTTTTGAATTGATGTGCGATGCTTCCAATTATGCTCTCGGAGCTGTATTGGGACAGAGGATAGACAAATTGCCTCATGTCATCAACTATGCTAGTAGGACCCTTAATGACACACAGCTTAACTATACCACCACTGAAAAGGAATTGCTGGCTGTCGTCTTTGCATTGGATAAGTTCAGATCCTATCTCATAGGGTCAAAAGTCATTGTCTTCACTGATCATGCCGCATTGAAATATTTGTTCAGTAAGAAAGATGCTAAAGCTCGGCTGATCGGGTGGATACTGCTTTTGCAAGAATTTGACCTAGAGGTACGGGATAAGAAGGGGTCTGAAGATGTGGTAGCTGATCATGTTTCGCGTCTGATTGTCAATTCCTTTGAAGACCATCCGATTTTAGAAACCTTCCCAGACGAGCAATTGTTGTTTGTTGATAGTAAAACCCCGTGATATGCAGATACAGTTAACTATCCGGTGACCGGGAAAACACCAAGTAATTGGTCAAAAAATGACCAATTCCACTTCTTGTCTAGGGCTAAATACTATTTTTGGGATGATCCCTATTTGTTTAAACAATGCCCTGACCAAATCATTAGGAGGTGTGTACCCGAGATGGACCAGAAGAGCATACTTGAATTCTGTCATAACCATGCTTGTGGGGGACATTTTTTCTAGTAAAAATACAGCAGCAAAGGTGCTGCAATATGGATTTATTTGGCTTACCTTTTCAAGGATGCACATGAGCACTGTAGGAACTGTGACCGGTGTCAACGATTAGGGAGGATCTCTAAGAGGAATGAAATGCCCCAACAACCTATCTTGATCATTGAGTTGTTTGACATTTGGGGTATCGACTTCATGGGACCATTTCCCATTTCTTTTGGTTATCAGTATATTCTTGTTGCTGTTGATTATGTGTCTAAATGGGTATAGGCCATTCCATGCAAAACCAATGACCACAAGGTTGTGGTTGAATTTTTGAAAAATCAAGTTTTCGCTCGCTTTGGTATACCACGCGCAATCATAAGCGACGGTGGTAAGAACTTTTGCAACCGAGTATTTGAAGCTTTAATGGGGAAGTACCACATCATTCACAAAGTTGCCACACCATACCATCCCCAGACTAGCGGGCAAGTAGAAATTTCCAATCGTGAGATCAGGAACATCCTGGAGAAGACAGTCAATCCAAATCGGAAAGACTGGTCTTTACGTTTACATGATGCACTGTGGGCGTATCGGACAGCCTTCAAGACACCTATCAGAATGTCTCCGTACAGGTTGGTCTTCGGCAAGGCATGCCACTTGCCAGTTGAACTAGGACATCGAGCATATTGGGCGATCAAGCGCCTAAACTTTGACTTAGAAAAGGCCGGGGTCCAACGGAAACTGCAGCTTGCTGAACTAAAGGAAATGAGGAATGAATCATATGAATGTGCAAGGAGTTATAAGACCAGGACCAAAATGTTTCATGATAAGAGAGTTCTAAGAAAAGAGTTCCATCCTGGCCAGAAAGTTTTACTATATAACTCCAGATTGCACTTGTTCCCAGGCAAGCTGAAGTCTCGATGGTCAGGACCCTATGTCGTTCAGACAGTCCATTCCCACGGTGCAATTGAACTTTTGAGTCCCAGAGATGGTAGCACCTTTCAAGTGAACGGGCATAGATTGAAAGAGTACCTTGAGTTTGTGGATCCTGAGAATGTTGTTGAGGAAGTCCTTCTTGTGGACCCAGGATAGATTGACCTCATACACTGTTAATTACGTCTGGCTGAAGACGTTAAACTTAGCGCTTGTTGGGAGGCAACCCAATATACCCGTGTGTCGGCACCCCATGGTGAGAAATTTCAATTTATCTTCCTTGTCCTATTTTATTTCTGTTATGCATAAACATTGGGGACAATGTTTAGGATAGGTTTGGGGGTGAGGCACTGCATTTCATGCATTGCATTTTGCATGTACATAAGTTGTTTTGTTTTCCATTTATACCAAAAACCTTAAAAATTTGAAAATTATTCAAAATCACTACAATTCTGAAAAAAAAATATTTCAAAATCTGTCCATGGATTTTGCTTGAAGAGTAGTCATTTGTACAAGTCCTGGGAATTTTTTACACATTTATCCACATGAGTGTAGTCTAAAAGAAGAGCAAATCACTTCTGAAAGACCCGAAAGAATCATTAGCGATTGAGCCTATCTATATCCGTTTGGGTTAGGACTCTTCTGCGCTATTCCTGAGTAGAATGAAGAGCTACTCCTAGAGCTTCTTAGTTCAGCACTTCCGATCTCATAAGTGCTATTCCTTATTTTAACCATAGAGGTGACATCAAAATGCGAAGAAACCTTGACTTGTAGCTTATGATGCATTTTTCCAAATCTTAGGGGAAGATGATAGGCATTCAAACAAAAAAAAAAAACCATGGCCAAATTTTGAATGTGGCTATTACATTTTATACCCTTAATGGCCATCTTGAGCCTATTTTACAAGAAACCTTTTTTCATTGTCCCAAGCCTCATCACCCACATATATATATCCTTTTTGACCTATTGTTTTTGAGAAGGGTAGGGATATATGAAGAAAGGAAGGATTTGAGCATTAGTGATGAAGACTTCACATGGGCTACCAAAATATAGATGTTCTACAAAGGGATGACAAAGGAATAAAGGAATTTAAAAGTTGAAAAAAAAAGAAGAAGAAGTAATGAGAACCAAAGGAAAACAAAAGAAAAAGAAAAAAAAAGATATGGGAAACCAAAGAAAAGCAAGCACCAAAAAGAGATAGAGTAGAATAAAGAACACAAACCAAAAGGAAGAAGTGAAGACAGTGGAAGACCTTCCTATGATGACTTGAAGACCCTTACCTTCTCAAAAACCCTAAGCCACAATTAACCCTTATCCTACCTATTAACCCTAACCCCATTACAACCTATGAAAGACCTATAGGCTAGGTGCTGAATGAGTGAGAAGTTAAGTGAGCATTTCCACCTTCTATTGGTTATATCTTATTCTTTGAGATCAATCCTTCTATACATAAGCTCCGTTCTTCATCAATTATGTGAGTTCTTAGCCTTGTTCATACTCACATACTGAGAGTTAGTCAGCAAAATCTGTGTGCTTCCATTGTTGAGAGTATGACCTGTAAGGCTGTAGTCAAGGCGAAATGTATTCCAAAGGGGATTAAGGTTGTGTGATCTTCGACTTGAAGATTGCATGATTATTGGCTAAATACACACACATACACAGTAGGACTTAGGTAGCATATCTTCAGGAGTTGGCTAGTAATTCTTAACTCAGTACTCATTCTTATTAGCTTGCTAAAAACTGTTGGACATCAAAAATATTTTCTTTTCAAAATAAAAAGAATTTTGTGGGATTTAGTCGCTGAAAATCCTCACGAGACAAAACTCGTCCACTAGGGTAAACCTAGGGGTTTAACGGCTTGTTGCACGAGCTAAGTGCAACCGCGATACCTGCGAAAGTGAGTTAGGATTTTTACAGTGTTTTCTTGCATATAGTTTAGTTTTTCTTTATAGTTTTGCTCGGGACAAGAAAAATATAGGTTTGGGGGTGTGATGAGTGTTAAATATTGCATATTTTACCCCTCATTAGTTCGGATTTTATCAGCATATCATATGCATATCATTTGCTTTACATAGAGATTTTATCATTCTATCACATTAAACGGATTATCGGATTATCATGCATAAATCCGATTATTTATAGCGCATTTTTATGAAATTTCTCTTGTGTAGGTGGACCCCGCGACTACCCCAACCTTCCGGCTAATGTCCCAAGGCACCAGTAGTGTTGAAGAATTCCAAAATAAGAGGAGAATAAGTCATTGTCAAACATAATAGAGTGGTTAGTGTATTGGTTAGAGATTTGGTTGGTATGAAATAGGTTATTAGTTCAAATCCCAACAATTACAATTTTTTTTTTTACATAGAAGATATTTCATCCAACTCTAACCTCTCCACCAATCAAAGCTTGCCATGGCACAAATCCATGTGAAAGGATATGAGCCAATCAAAAGCCTCCAAAATAAAGGACCACAAAAAGCAAAAAGTACATATGCTTTTGGAAGGAAAGTTTGTTGCAACCAATTAAATTGAAGCAATCCATGTGAAAGCAAAAGAGTCAATCAAAAGCCTTCAAGTTGTAACCAATCAAATGGAAGCAATCCTTGTGAATGAAAATGAGCCAATCAAATGTCTCCAAAGTTTCTATAAATTGAAATGTTTTTGTAGAGAAGGGGAGATCTTTTGACAAGTTAGTCTTTTAGCAATTTTATTTTACATTCTCTTTACTTTTAGATTGTAATTAGGAGCTTCTTTGTAACTAATCCAAAGAGAGAGTGTGTGTAATTGAAGATCATTAATGAAGATTTGGAGCTCTTTCTTGATGTTTAGTGGCTAAAGCTCTTAGATTAGGCTCTCCTTTTGAAGCTAAGTAATGTGATTAGTTCAATTCCATGCATGTTTTAGTTTCAATTCCCTACTTGTGCCTTAATTGATTAATAGATTTTAGATCTAATTGTGCTAATCTCTCTCATTTCTCATGCTCTATCTCTACACTTGATGCTCGGATAATCTCAATTGATGCTTTGTAGTTTGATTAAGTTCTCTCACATAGCATGCTCTAGAGCCCTTATCTTTGATCTTTTGTAGCTTGATTTTGATGATTTATTGTTAGGGTAGCTAGATAATGATCTAGGATCTTGGCCTTTGATTTTCTTTTACTTTGATCTTCATTGTTATATTATCCAATCCAATTAGGCAAGAGATTGCTAATTGGATTGTAGATTTGGGAGTTGAATTAGAACATGCATTATTTGAATTAATTACATACTTAGTGGATTTTGGATTGCCTAATCTATTATTCTTATTGTTGTTAATTTAAATCTTTATTTGATTTGTTATTTTCACTTCTAGATTTTTAGATCTACACTTCACACCACTTGTTTTAAAATCATACACATTTCACACCACATCTTCACCTTAAATCCATTTCCACCACCATTCATCCACTAGTTTAGTGTAGTTTGTTAGATTAGCTTAGACCTTGTTAATTTTATATTTTAGATTGTTAATTAATAGTTTACATTGCATAGTTTAGTAGTTTTAATTGTTTACTTCAATTTTCTATATTAGCTATATCTTAGTTAAATTCTCCTTTAATTGGATTCATTGCTTGTTCCATCCTCTCTTCGTGGGATCGATAATCCGGACTCTTTAATCCTTTACTACTTGATGACATCGTAGTCTTGCGGTTAAGCGTTGCACATTTAAGTGTCGATCATAATTCCTACTTTCTAATGCATATATAACTATTTGTAACGGTTGATGTCCGTTACTAAGTATTCTATTTGTAACGGTTTATATCCGATACTAAGTATTTTTTGTTTTAAAAAAAAAATAATGGAGTTTCCTGATCCATTAACACTACTAGAAAAAAGACTATTAGTGGCCGCCATTTGCCGTCGCGCTATTAGCGACCGCTCAACGACCGCCAAATGGCGGCCACGAAAAAGTCGTCGCTATTGAGTATTAGCGACCGCCAATACTCAATAATTTAAAAAAAAAAGTATTAGAGAAAGTGGCGGTCGCTAATAGTTTTAATTTTTTCAAAAAACAAACGTGGATTTTTTTTAGGGGGCGCTGCCCCTTGGGCCCCAGCAATTTGACCGGTGCCAGGGGATACCCCTGGACCCACTTCGTAAAGCGCATGTTTTAAAGAAATGGCAAATCATGAAGTATTGATCACTTCATAGTTCATTCACATGATTAAATAAACAAATAAATATGGATAGGTTCTTTCTAAAGGAAAAAAGAAAAGAAAAAGGAATCTTATCAGAATAAGGCAGGGAACCATTGACCCTACACATGAACAAAGTGATCAACCCACCCAAACACCTCACAAAAAAATAAAGCATGGAAAACATATTTTTGTTGAACAATTTGCAATCTGAAATGAATTTATTATTCAAAACTTGTAAAATATGTACCATCGAATTACAAAAATTGTTTGTTTCCTCTGTTTGAACTAGTTTCAACATCCAAAATCCATAGAAAGCTATGCTAATAACACAAGGATCACAAATAAACACAACGGAACAGTCTCAAGAATGTAATGATTGACATTTTCAATCAAAATTGTAAATACCCAGAGAACACATATAACACAGGAACTGTTTCAAAAATCCATAGATCCCTTTCCACATTCAGTGAGCACCTTCCACTATTCTTACTGACCTGTATGTGCTCATCCTCCATGAATCTTCGCGAACAAATGTTAGAAAAGCTTCCTGACCTGATGGCAGGTACAAATTGGCAAATTAAAGATTCCAGGGAGTCATCTGACAAGGCAAAGAGAAATTTGAACAAACAAAGAGAAATTTGAATTCAAAATCCTTCTCCATTTTCATTAAGCAGAATAGGATTGATAATGAAGAATTTGGGAAGACTCATTATAATATATGAAAGTAGAAACATATAACTTGGTTGGTGAGTGTTGACATGTTGGGAAAGAGTTGTGTGCAACCCCTTAATTTTATTGGTCTGTGTCAATTGCTTGAGAAAGATGATCTTTATCTCATATACACACATGATGTAGATACCAACTATTCAAACATTATCAACCATACAAACAAAGTAATAATAAATTGTGAACAACAAACCCAAGTATACCAATGCCCAAGAAAATTCACAAAGCAACAAGTAATCAATAACTAAAGAACCATAGTATCCATCCCACAAAATTCACAGCCAACACACATCAAATCATAAGGGTAAGAAAATAACAAAATTACTCAAATCATAAGGGAAGAGAGGTTTTCATATGGGAAGAGAAGAGACCATCTTCACTGCATAAGTAATGACAGCGCCATACTTGCCCCGTGTTCTTGATAGTAGAGGCTTTGGCTAAAAGGTTCTTTGGAAGCTTTATTAGGAGGGCCTGCAACTGCAAGTCACATGAGCATTCTCATTCACATAATAACAATCCAAAAGGCAATGTATTACGAATTTTACAGAATGGTACAACTTAGCATTCTTCACACCCACTGGATCAAATTCAAAGCACACTCCTTTTAAAAACTTTCCAAAAGCATATGTTCACAACAGAAGTGGAGAACACATGAGATGCACACTTGATTAAAAAACTCAAAAAAGAAAAGAAGAAATTTTTTCTATTACAATAGGTGTCTATTGGATTTGGGGATAAATGCGTACTTCTAGATGATGGTAAGAGCTTCAGATCTCAGCAAGTAGCAATTATGTGGGCTAATCTATTTCAAATGTAAAAGTCTATTAAGAGAAGGGATTATGTTTGAACCCATTTAAATCACATACAAGATTTTTTTTCTTAACCAACCACAGAGCCCTGATTAAGCCTATCACATGAGTGATTGGGATTCTTGGAAGGTAAGCAGTAAGTTAAAAGTACAAATGCTTGAGCAAAGAATATGACCCAGTAGATGTATGATGTATCACAAATGCACAAAGACATTGTGCAACAAGCTCTAGGTTCCTTCCAAATTATTGTTAGGCATGATAGACAAAATAGCTTGATGTTTGATGGCAACCTTGTAACTAAATTTTAAAAGTCCATGAATGGAATGAAACTTAAGTAAAAAATATAGCAAAAGTTCTAAAAGAAAAATGGAAAGATAAAACGATGTTCCAACCTGAATGCAGACTTCTGTTGTGGTTGCCCTCCACCCTTGCTTTGCAACAGCATTAATAATTACACCATTTTCTAAAAACACATGCTTAATGGAATCAACGCCCCCATCCACAAGATTACAAACCAGTGCCAGTGATTGTTCTTGAATGGGAGGTTCTGGGTCTGCAGGGTAAAAATGCAAATGAAGTTGTCAATGCTCCAATCTAAATCAATATAATGCCAAATCAAGCTTCAACTACCAACGGTGAAAGGCATGTTTACCATAGATCAGGCTTGCCAGGGTCGAAATTGTAAGCTCTTGAAGAATGCAATCTTTTCTGATCCTGTCAGCAAGGCTTGCCAAGTTCCTCAAAGCCCATAGAGCATTCAACCTGAGTTTTGGATCCATTGATTTTGATAGCTGAACAAGCTGTTTAACAGCTCCATTTTGAATGAAGCGACTGATGAGGTTGGATTATAGCAAATCAAAGCATTGAAAAAATTGCAAGGAATCATGCTGCTTAAAGGTTACAAAGAGTTAGATTATTATTTATTGTTAACAATATTATTATGCTATCAATATATTGTATTATTAGAGCATAAGAAATTATTCATTGATCCAGAGACATCCAAAAGCCAAGAACATGAAGGAATAATCAGCCACCATGATTTTTAACAATTTTAAAGTAACCTACACTGGGTAATTCAATGGAAGAAATGTAAATAATTGAGCAAGTGAAATCAAACCTGGACTGATGTAACATGATCATGTAAGATGTAACATGATCATGTAAAAGCTGCACCAAAGGAGCAACAATTGTTTCACTTGTAAAACGACCTGCACTCAGATTCTGAACCAAACCGAATTAGTAAGAAGTCAGGAGAATCAACAATACCTCTTAAAATCACAAAACATGCTTCCTGTCATGAACCTTAAAATCACAAAAGCTGCATACCAAGGCATCACAAGGATACAGATGGGTTAGTGCAATGACTTGAGAGATCAGTGTCTAAGAAACTATAAGGTATTTATTCATAAAGAGGCCTTTTCATGTGTCTTCAGTTTTCACTCATCATATCAATCTTAGATAGCTAGAATGGAGCATAAAGCAATAAGCGCACCTTTTGAAAGGGGAATGGTTTGAAAAGGGGTGCAACATTTTAATGAGACAAATAGATCCATGGTTGATCGCATTGTGGATGAGGGACCGTCACCTTCCCTAACAATAGTTATAAAAGTAATTAACAATTTAACATAACATAAAATCTAACATGAAATGTTTTTGAGCAAATAAGAGTGAACATTAGCATGTCCTTGCAATAATAAATTCAGTGCATATAAACTTAGAGAAAGAATCTCTGGTCTTTTGTCTTACTTTTGTGAAGAACAAGGGTCCTAAAGGAAGCAAGGAACAATTAGATGCTCAATGGAAAAGAAGGAAAAACAGAGGACATCAATTATTTCATAGATGAAAGAATAAAGTGCTTTGAAGGAGGGGCTTATAACTGTTATGGTTTCATGGCTTGAGATGTATTTAATTGAATAGATCATGTCTAAATGACAGTTTTTCATGATTCACATCAGGAAATTATCTCATTATGCATATGTTAATCTCCATTGTTAACAATTTGTCACAACCTTAACAAGAAGAACATGGCAACATTTAATGCTAGCACACAATTTACACACCATCGGAATCATTGATCATACTACCTACCCCCACCCTCACTGATTCCTTAATACTTCCATCAAGATTCAAGATCCACGCACCATCCAGAGGAGCAGATCAAGAATATAAGTCTCTATGCAAACAATAAGAATGTCATGAACTACTATCTTCATATTTGTATCTTAAAGTTACTAGTCATGTTCTTCAACAAAAAGCAACATCAATTTCCTCACTTTGTCACCCAAACAAGCCTTACTTCATAATGGGTGAAGACGGTAATTTTGTCAATGATTTATACCAATGTATGAAAAGGAATAAATGGCTTATGCCTGGAGGCTCACCCAAAATGTTAAAGTTTGTGTATATCTCAGGTGGTAAAGCAATGAGAGGCTACTCTTGTACGCTCCACACCTGTGAAGAGGAATAAACCTCATCTTCTTTGGGGGCAAGTTTTTAATTCTGCATCTCAATCATGAAATAAAAAGTGGCTTGAGCATGAGCTTCTACATCTCAATCAACAAAGTAAAATACCAAGTAAAAAAGTTATAGAGCGAGAGAGCGGTTAAATACCAAGTAAAAAAGTTATAGAGCGAGAGAGAGAGAGAGAGAGAGAGAGAGAGGAGAGAGAGAGAGAGAGGAACTAGCTTGATCAAGGTCAGTTCATACAGAAGAGACAAACCAAGCCCTGATTATAGGCGTTTTCTTCAATATCAAGCAAAATCTCAACATGCAGAAATTAAATTAAACATGCAGAAAACAAACCCAACAAGGAAAAATGAAGAATGTATCACCAAAAGTTGCTTGAGCAGGGACGGAGATAGCCTGCCTACAAATAGCTGACAGCAGATCCTTATAGACAAATAGTCCAATAACAGAAGAAGAAATATGAAAGCTTGCAACATGCTCACACATACCAATGAATGAGAATGTTATGCTGTAACAGAAATGTAATTTGCAAATGAAAAACTGCAAAATAACCAGCATGCACCTCCTTTCTAAATGCAAAAAGAAGTCCCTCAAACACTGTCCCTGTCAAGCAGTGATTCAACCTGCATGACTGCAGACCAGTGAACCAATGTATTTTTGGAAGAGGAAAATCAAGTAGAGCATCACATGTGTGCAAAGTCATTCGCCATCACTTTGAATTTCTAGATATTCTAAAGTATCAAATGAGTTCCCACCGTGACTTAGATGCTCTACCGGTCTACCCTGCAATCAAAACAGAGCGCCACTGTCCAACAAAAGAGATTCAAATCACACAACCCATAACAACTTTAGATGGCAGTGAATACCATCTTAAGTTGTCAAATACATCAAATAGGATCAGATCAGGGTAGGCAAAATCGAGACAAGATGCAGTGTGTTACACGATTATTGAGTGCCACTTCAATTGAAGTGCGGAATTTTAAAAGGGAACAATCAGACCTACTTTATTGTGCGAACTAGAATATCACTAGATGAAGCAGTCTCTAGTCCAAGGTAGGTCATTAGGTAATGTGCAGACTAGAATATCACTAGATGAATGTCCTTTTCTGAATGTAAGTATTTGTCAATAGTTATATAGTAGTATTCATCTATCTGATCGTAGATTGATATGATAAGGCCAAAATGGTGATGATGATGAGAAAACCATAAAGCACATGGCTTAAATATAAAGCCCGCTGCTACTGAAATGAACAAAGCATTTATACTCTGAGTATCAAGTTTCTTTCCTTCTCTTATGGAAATATTCATAACAAACTTGCACGAAAATAAATATCTATGAGTGGCCCAACATAGCAAAAAACACAAATAAATATCTATGTATATAAAAAACTACCCACCAAGAGCAATGGAAAGGAATATAAGCAGAATGCCAACTTTGAAGAGAATCCTTGCATTGCTACGTTGTATAGAATAATATCCTGTCAAAAGCTTCAACGATGACCATGTACCTGCATGTAACATTGGCATGTCAGCAATGTTAATTAAAAGCAGCAACCAAGATATAGATAATGCAGCTCAGAGAAACTAAAGCAAGAATAATTTGCACTCAAGAAATGGAGGGAAGAAAAAAAAAAGATAAAAAAACCAGATAATCCCTCCCTCTCTTGCCACCATAAGTAGAACAACGACAATCAAATCATGACTCACTTAAATGCAGGTTTCTATCCAAGCCAAAAATTAATAAATAGATAAAATAGTGCATGCCTTGACCAAGTAACAGATTCAAATGCTCAAGTATGTCTTCCGATGTCCACCAGATGTTGGTGACTTGGTGTGCCTGAACCAGCTTCCCCTCAAATTGAATTCCAGGTAGCCTCATTTCAGGTCCAACCTGAAATTCCACCACTTGTCATTTTAGGTAGACGTGTGAGAAAAAACCATGTGCACGATTTATGGGAACATAACCAACCAGCTGAATTTTCACAGAAAATGCAGATATCCAGACATTTTCACAACTGAAATAGATCTAATAAATCAAGTAGCTATTAACACTAACAAAGAAACAACTGAAATAAATCTAAACCCAAAAATCAAATCACTTGTTTTGGGTCTAGGATTCAGCTTCTATTCCAGCCAATAGGACGGAAATGGGCCAAGATTCAGCCCATTAAAATATAAAATAGGCCTAAGTTTCAATCCCAGACAAAATGTTACTTAAAATATTCAGAGTCTTCATTAGGATGAAACATTTTATTTTTCGGGTCAACAAATAAGAATTAGGCCATATCACCAGAGTAAGATCAACCCCAGCCAAGGCTTGATGCTAGGCACTATCCATGAGGGTCATTTGGTTCCTCATAAATGGAGCCCAGGTAACTCGATTCATGCATATAAATAAGGGTTCATGCATTTGAATCACCTGAGTTACCAATAATTTACTGTTGGTTACTTCATTGCCATAACAAATTACATGAAAACAGAGTAACAAGTAATTAGATTTATCAAATAAGCCACGTATGGCAACTGCATCCAAACAAGGTCACACTAACTAAATTTAGTTGGGAGTGTTAGTCACTGCCGCGGCTTAAATACTTTTTCTGATTCATATTGATTCAGTTGAGTACACATCCCTGAGTCAGGCAAGTCCTCGCCTATCATGTTTCCGATGGAGATGCAAGGCTTGAGCCAATCATGAATCAAAGCCCTCTTTTGGCTTAGCTTGAATCCTAGACAACTGATTTAAGTTGGCAGCTTGATAATAAAGCTGACCCCATGCCCCATATAGATTGGGTAAAGGCTTCAATAACAGCAATATTTAAAAGAAATGAAATAGGATTAATAAATGAATAGCTCTATAATTCACTCCTATAAATATCAGTGAAACAATTCAATGAAATGAGTTCTTCATTCTATTCCCCCAAATTTGAAGTTTTTAATTTGAAAAGATCTATTTATAATCAGAAAGGATCCATTTCAATACAAACCCAAGATGAATACCAGAATCAATACAAGCTAAAATACTGAAATATAAATCAACAGGTGTAGAACTAAATATACCCAGCTGCTTCGTGACCGAAAATGCGAGGAAAGGTGGAGTCTGACCCTGAAATCCAAAATTGAATACCAAACAGCATCAAAGCAATGCATAGCATAAGATTTGGCGGCTACAAGAGCTAATAAAAAATAACAGAATTAAACAATCACATCTTTGTCACAGACACCATTCTCAGAATCGATACATAGCATATGATTTGGCAGCTATAAGTGGAAATAAAAAAACAAAACTACAAAAATGATTTGGCAACTACAAGTACTAATAGCCAACAGAACTAGAAAAAATCAAATCTGTTTCACAGAACCCATTTGAAGAATCGACGCATGCCATATGATTTGGCAGCTCCAAGTGCTAATAACCAACAGAACTAAAAAGTCAAATCTTTTTAAGAGACCCCATTTAAAGAATTACAAGAACCAATCATTCATTTCAACTATGCTCATTTTTTTTTTAAAAAAGGGATTTTCAGGATAAACTGCAGTTTCTGAAATCCTATTGGATTTCTATCGTTTTCCTTTGGATCCATTTGCTGGCAGATATTGAACTCCCAGGAATTCATGGTCAAATGGGCTCCAGTTACAGAATATTAAAGAGGTGATGGGTGGTGGAGATGTGGACGGGATCCTAGCTTCCCTAGGATTTGATTTACTAGGGTGATGACAGGGCAACTATTTTCCACCAAAGGATAGTTTATTTGGTGGTCATTTGTGGATCTTCATATTTATTTCTTTAACTTATCCACTTTGATAGGATGACTTTTCTAAGAACTCGATGCCATGTGAAAAACTTTGGCCCTTATGGAGTGAAAACTACCCATTCTTTTTCAAATTGTTTATAGCTCTATCGTGTTAAATAATCACGAATTAATTAATGAAAATCATTTTCCATTAGTTAGAATTCCATCTGGTATCATAAAGAAAGGAAAATTTATTGAATGACATCAATTGTTTTTGTTGGTTATCAGCAGGTCGTCTTGTACACTACCAGTAGAGGGGAGTCTGTTTTGTTTAAGAAGTGAGTTGAATCTTACCCTCTCATTAGCTTGAAATGGCATATAATAAATTAAAGATGGTCATATTAGAGAACAAAAAAAAAAGAAAAATAAATGGCCATATTAGTAAATTGAGAACTGAACTTTTTATCAGTTGCTGAAATGCTTAAACTTTGGAAGCTTTCTATATGCATCCCCAATTTAGTTAGTCTTCTGAATATTTTGTTGATTTTGAAATTGCAGGTGATTTCTAAATAGGTGACAATATTCAGCCCTTGAATCATGAAAGTGTCGCAAGTGTAGTTCGTTATGGACAGTTAAGATATCCATTAACCCATGAAGCTACAGGTTATTCACTTGTTTACAATCAGCTCTATCCATTTGAAGGCCTCCGGAATTACACTTCTGGAATCATTCACCATGTTCGTCTCACAGGTATGTGTATACAGTTGAAATTTAAGGTGCTTGAACTTTGATTTTATGATTTTCTTCATCGCATAGATTGCGTGTAGGTTTTGAAGATAATGTAGTGGGTTTCTTGAACAAAGATTTAACAAAAATTGAATCCCCTCTACATGACTGCAGCTCAACAAAAACCCATCTCCACAGTTCAGATCCATTACTGGAATCCCAAAATCCCCAAATCTTCATCCAGACCCCTGCTCCTTCAGCCGTGCACCAATCCCTCAAAAACAAAATAATTTAAAGAAGCAGCGAAGAAGAAGAAGAAGAAGAAGAAGGGAGTAGAACACAAGCAAAGAAGAAGAAAGAGAAAGGAAACCGTACCTGCTCGTTTTAGCAGAACCCAATCAATCCCCAGTAGATAAACTTGTTCCAACAGAATCCAATCAAACCTTGGGAGATTGAGACGAGGAAGAGCGGGAGCGCTAGGAGAAGAAGGAGAAAGAGAAAGAGCATCGATCTCATTTTAAGAGAAAGAGAATGAGGGAGGGAAGAAATGGCGCCAACGAAAATGGAGAGGGAACACATTTTCATTTTTTATTTTGTATTGTGATTTTTCCTCTTTTTATTTTGATACCATTGTAACACATTATTAATCATCACAAAATACAAGGATACTCAGTGACGGTTATGAATATTGCTAATGGATAATAAATGTGACAAATTACCTAACGGCCAGATATGCGTTACTAATAAGAAATCTCAAAAGTTGTAAAATCACCCAAATGGTGTAGTGTAAGGTTACTGCTTATCCTTGGAAAGCATATTGTTGAGGTTATTGCTTAGCCTTTTGGAAAAGCATAAATAGTGGAAATCCGGTGGGGTGTTGAGTCACAAGCCGGTAGTGGATGTAGGCATTGAGGCCGAACCACTATAAATCTTTGTGTAGTGGTGATTGATTTGTGGTGCTTGTTTTGTTTAAGCTTCCGCATTTTGTATGTTAATCATCACATGTGACTAGTTACTTGTAAAGAAATTAAAATTGGTCATAATTAGTCATTAAGTGTAGATCACCCTATTCACCCCCCCCCCCCCCCCCCCCTAGGGTTAGGATCCTTTGGACTTTCAATTGGTATCAGAGCTTGGTTGCTCTATATTTAGGATCAAGTATTTGGAACTCTTGATTAAGTGTAAAAACCTAGAGTTTAGACCCTAGTTGTACATTGCATGAAAATCATTAGAATGGATTCCACTATGTTAGACTTTGTAGATTCTTGTGTAGATTCTTCTAGACCCCTCCTTCTTCTATCTATTGGAGATTCAGACATTGAAATTAAAGAATCTCAACTTAAATTAAAAGAAGAAGAAATTATTAAAAATGAAGATGATATTCAACAAGCTTATGATGATTTATGTACATTTTATTTGGAACTTGTTAAGAAGAATAAAAGATTACAACAAGAATCTAAAAGACTAAACAAAGAATTAGTTTCTTCAAAAATTGAACTTAGAGAGAAAGAAGAATTAATAAATTGTGTAGACTCTAAGTTTATGATCTCTTTGTATAACCTACAAAATGCTCAAGATGAATTAATTGAATTAAAGATAGGTTGTGATAATCTTAAAAAGGAAAATTTGAAACTAAGAGATCAATTACAAAGGCATGATAAAAACATTAACAATCTTCAATCTAAGTTGATTATCACTAAGGAAAATTTATCCAATGCTCAAAATAAGATAAATACTCTAGAACTTGGATCTAATGTTATTAATGAACTTAAATTTGAGTTAAAACTTGCCCATGAAGAACTAAACAAATTTAAGGGAATTGAAAATGAACTAACAAATGTTAAAAATGAAAATTCAACCCTTAAAACCCAAGTCACTCAACTTGAAAGCTACAAACAAAAGTATGAGTGCAAATTTATCCAAAGTGAAGAGAAATTTGAAAAGTTATTTAAATTGGGTAAATCTCAAAGAGATAGGATGGGTTTTGGTTTTGATAGGAATATTTCACATGACCCTAAATTCACCAACACATTTGTGAAAGGTGAGTCCTCATTCTCTAGCACTCACACTTCTTTGCCCATGACTAAATGCAATTATTGTGGCATTGAAGGACATTTTAGGTTTGAGTGCAAATCAAGAAGAAGCCATGTGTCTAAAATCATTTTTGAACCAAAAAGAGTAAACTCAAATTCTATGATGGTTAAGACACTAAAAACCAAGGAAGACTCCAAGAAGACTAAACAAGTAAAACCTATTAAAAATGAGTCTCCTAAAATAGATTCTAAAAAGGTTAAACAAGTTAAACCAACTCTAAAAGAATTTATTAACAAAAAGCTTCTCAATCTTCCTCCCATAACTCAACAAATGAAAGAACTTTTGAAGAAAGTTGCAAAGTTAAATCTCAAATTCAAAAGTCAAATAAATGGAGGAAATAAGAAGAAAAGAAAAGGAAACCAATCCCCTAAGAAACAAACTCACCAACCCCAAAAGACTAATCACCAATCTAAGCTAAATTTAGTCAAATCTAAATATCAATGTGATAAGTACAAATTGAAAATTTATCAAGTCAAATCTCCTAGAGTTGGTGAGACTTTTAAGATGGACCTCAAAGACCAACCCTCTCAAGACCTTAGGCGGGTTCCTAAAGTTAGACTCTTAGACAAACCTTAAGGCCTTGGACCTCTTTGACCAACCTATCCTTTTATAGGTAAATCCTTTTGTTGGTCATATTGCATATGCATTTTTGTTCTTACTTAGTTACATTTCTTTAAATGCATTGTTTACTTATGATCAATTGATTTTGTCTTCATGTACTTCACTACTTACATTTCATGGTTTTCAAAATCACTTGATTATAATCTCATAATTATAGATTTGCTCACATTTAGTTATATCACTTGCATTTCTATACACGTTCAATTGATTATGGTTTCAAAGCTTTCATAGCTAGATCTTTCATAATCAATTGATGTTGCAAAATCATTTGCATATGTCATAGTTAGATTACTTTGAAAGACAAATGATTTAAATGAATTTGGATTTTCTATGATTTTCTAAGTTATACCTTCATATGGAAAACTATTGTTTTGAAAAACTAACTTGTATGTGTTCCAAATAAGTTATATCTTTTGAAATGCAAATTGAAAAAGTGTTATCTTCAAATTCATATTCTCTATGCTCATTGTTGGATTTTGATTATTAAAATGATTTGAAGATTGTATAAATGGGAAAGCTTTAAAACATCTTTAGTTATATTCTTCAAAGCATGTTCCATGTTGTCATTTCCTTTTGTATTTGATTATGTCATTTCAAATGGAAATGAATGTTGTTTTAAACTATTTGCATCTTTGATCATTTAGTTACATTCTTTATGCAAATGTTTATTTGTTTCATGTATGGTTGTGCTCTTTAATTATTTTTGTAGTTACCATACTAGAACCCAAAAATTCATCCTCTTGTTTTCTAGTTTGTATTTGATTTGGATGGTTATGTTGTTGATTCATGTGTAATTTTCTTATTGGTATCATTCATTAAACGTGTTTCAACTTCATAGTAGTGTTCTTGATCATATGAACCTCTTTGAAACTCACTCCTTGTATTTCATAGTTATATCTATTGTTTGATGGATTTCTTAGATGTTGAATTCATATGATTTGACACTTTGAAAATTGCATGCTTTTCTAAGTCATATATTTCTAAATGCAATTTTTCTTGTTCATCACTATACTCACTAGTTATATCTTTCTAAGTGATTAATATCTTTTTATGATGCTTGTTGGAATTTTGTATTTGTCACATGCTTGTTCTTAATCATGTTTCATATTCAATTGGTAATCAATTGGTATCATTTTCAATTAGTATCTGTATCCAATTGGTATCATATCTTGAGCTTGTGATAGACCTTGTGTACATTGGATTGAACTTGATAGTTATATATTTTTTATTCCATGTCACATTCCATGAGCATCATAATCTTCATGATTGTCACCTCTCTTGCACTTATAGGTAAATCACATGACCACCATGTTTATGTTTTCATAATTTTGGGTGGTTAATGGTGAGGTTTTGGCTTCATGATTGAACTTCATTTCATTCATCTTGTGCATAATAGTTATATTTTTTGATTGAATGAAATGATTTCAAAATATTCATAGCATATGATTTTCATAGTTATATTATTTGATGCTATGTTTAGTAAACCCCATAACATCATGGATAGCTCTAATTTGGATTAATCCTAGTAGTTATATCTTTTTAACTCCATTTTAGAGTGATTGAGTTAATAGTCATATCCTTGAATCTCAATTGATAATTTTATCTATTTCAATTGGTATCCATGATAGTTTATCTCCATGACCTTGCTCTTTACTTTGGTAATTTGATCATATTAACCTTTATAGTCAAATATTATTATCAATTGAATCTAATCCTTCACTTGAAGTTAACCCTCAATTGGTTAAACCATCTTCTTCATGTACCAAATAGTTATATTCTTGTCCAAAGTTTGACAAAAGGAGATTATGGATTGAGGGGGAGTGTAAACCTTCTAAGGAAGTATTAGTTTTGATCAAATTCAACCTTGTATTGGCTCCGATACCCTTATAGCTTATTACCCATGCATGATGACCTGTTATGTATTTCATTTTTCGATTTCTTTTGTTAACAGGTGTTACTAAAGGTATTTTCCTTGTTTCATGTGTGTAGGTGCCCCTCTTCATTTGGTACTTTGCAATTTAATGGCAAAGGGGGAGAATAATATTAAGGGGGAGAAAGTTCTCAAGTTTAATGGCAAAGGGGGAGAAAGAGTATTCAAGCTACCCAAAGGGAGAGAATGCATTGGAGAGAATGCATGGCCATAGGGGGAGAAGATGATAGAAGAAAGAGCTTGGAAGCTAAAGAAGATGCTTGGTCTAAAGAAAGGAAGATGAAGAGATAGCTTGAAGATTGATCACGCTCCAAGCATCAAGGAGAATGAAGAAAAAGAGCTAGAGCCCAAGCAAAATGAAGAAGCATCCAAAGAGATTTCAAAGATTGTCCAGCCAAGGAGGAGCTGAAGACTATATGTGAAAATTTAGTGTTGAGCAAGGTTTGCCAACATATTGAAGATTTGCCATCAAATTGCAAAGGGGGAGATTGTTAGGGATTTTGTGTATTGCAATTTGATGGATGCATTATCATTTTAGCATCTCATGAATTTTCACACATACATTGAGTTAAAAATCTAAAAAACTGGATTTATACATGCATTGTTTTAAATATTGCAAATCTTATAGTTTGTGCATGTTTTGGATTTAAACATTGGATACATTTGCTTTTGAAAAGAATTTATAAATCAAGCTAGACCATGTTTCAAAGTTTCAAATTATATTTGGCCTTTTATGTTTCATGATTTTAAAAGCACTTAGATGATTTAAAATCATGTTTCCAAGCTTGGTTTAATGGCCCAAAAATCCCCTCAAGAAAAATACTTTAAAAATTGTAAAGTTGGGATTTTTTGTCAAGCTGTCGGTCAACCGACAGTGGAACCGAGGCCAACCGAGACCTCTGTCGGTTCCATTTCCAGAGAGCTATAATTTTCAGAAATTCTCTGTCGGTTTATGTCGGTCAACCAACAGATGTACAACGGTAAATTTTATTACCGTTTGAACTTGACCGTTGAGGTGTCGGTCGACCGACACCTACCTGTCGGTCGACCGACAGGTAGCCGTTGGCAGCTTTTTTCTATAAAAGCAAGCTCATTCCTTTGGCCAATGTTGATAATTTTTAAGCCATTCTTGAAGAGCTTTGAGGCCAAAGAAAGGGGAAGAGCTAAGGAAGGCTAATGGTCATTTAGGAAAGCTAAAGCTTGGATTAATGAAGTTAAACCACCAAGTAATCTTTGCCTTTTATTAATCATATATTTTATTCTTTGTCTAAATTATTGGTAAATGATTTTTAGCATATAAACTATGATGTGTTAAATCCATTACCTTCATTCAATCTTTGTTTTAGATTGTGATGGATTTTTCACTTTGATTCAAACCAAGTTTTGTATTAAAACTTTATAAATCATGTTTTGTTAAAACCCTTGATTTCTTACATAACATGTTTTGATTTCCTTGGTTGAATCATATTTGTTGTTTTCATTCATTTGATCATTAGTTAAACATTTTTGAAAACAACATTAAACTTCAATTAAATCTTTTATGTGCTTTAAACTTTTAAATGCATTAAGCAAATATTGATTGGACTTAATTTTAACTTGATTGAAGTTTTTACACACACACTTCATAAGCATTCATCTTTGTAATTCTTAGTGTGTTTGTGTGAGTTGATTATCAATTTCATATCCGCCTACTTAGAGGCATTTTATTTGAGCTTAAATTGTAATCTCTTAGAGTGTTTTTGTGAAAACACTTTCTTTAGAGAAATCTCTTGCATAAAGGTTATTGCTTAGCCTAAGAAAAGCATTGTGTATAGGTTGTTGTTTAGCCTAGAAAAACAACATTGTAAGGTTATTGCTTATCATTGGAAATCATATTGTTGAGGTTATTGCTTAGCCTTTTGGAAAAGCATAAATAGTGGAAATCCGGTGGGGTGTTGAGTCACAGCCGGTAGTGGAAGTAGGCATTGATCGAGGCCGAACCACTATAAATCTTTGTGTAGTGGTGATTGCTTTGTGGTGATTGTTTTGTTTAAGCTTCCGCATTTTGTATGTTAATCATCACATGTGACTGGTTACTTGTAAAGAAATTAAAATTGGTCATAATTAGTCATTAAGTTTACATCACCCTATTCACTCCGCTATAGGGTTAGGATCCCTTGGACTTTCACAAACTTGCAAGTGGTGCCATATGCTTTGTCACGACCCCGAACGGGTCATGAGCCTAATCCGAGATCCGACGAGTGATCCCGCGCCACGTGCTTCTCTTTGGCTAATCCGCACATGGAATTAAAAAAACATTTATCCGTGCACGTGATTTCTCACAGTGTTCCGCGGTGAGGATTATCCATACATATCATCTCACATATAAACATATCAAACATATATTCGAGACTGCGGAAGCATGTAGTAAATCATATTAGTGCTATTCCATTCCATAGACAAGACTAATTTATAATTGATATGACAAGATATCAGAATGAGCAATGATCATTAGCATACTTTCCAAAAGTAAAGTTAAATGTATATACAAAAGATCAGTTGATTAGTTGCCCCAAAATAATGGTCAACAAAGACCAATACAAGACAAAAGAAGAAACCCAAAAGATGTTGAGTAACAACTCCCAAAACATGACGCATCTCTAAGCTTGACCGAATGTCTACATGACATCGTCAGCTTGCCACTCAATTACTCGCTGCGGTTCATCAACCGCCTCCTCGGGCTTCTCCTCAATGGCAAGGGGTTCGGGACCTGAGTACCAAAATAAATGGATCAGACACGACGGTCCGGCAGGTGGGTGAAAAGATATGACAATAAAACAAAACAATGATACCTTGCAAGAGTGTAAAAATCCTGTGTATAAATAATGAATTTCATAAAATACAATGCATCATTTATTAAATAACGATATGAGCGATATAAAGCAATAAAGGTACCAAGAATAGAAGACTGTCAAGATGGCAACCACACAAAGCTAAATCCTCTCTCACAAAAGTGATGAGAGCACATACCCTACAGGATCATTGACCTTGGTCACACAAGGTGAGGAGGGACAATGATAAAATACTATAATATACATATATATACTTTGCGGGACAACGGTAGCGAACCGGGTAAAAACTCTGTGGATTCCAGACTGCAGCTGACTAACAGGAGGGGAGGGATCTCCAAGTCGGTGGATCAAACCGACAAGGTTGTCCAAGCTTAGTGGTGCCAACTCATAGGTTAAATGCGGGAAGTCAAATCATATGCATAAAAATGAAACAGGGTGCTCATAGGCACAAATACACATTCATATCGGGCCAGACATATACAGGTTAGCAAAAGCTAAATACGCTTTCCAATACTTTCGAGACAAGTTAAAATCATAAGATATGATGTTTGAAAGGCACAATTAAAAATCGGGTCAAGATAAATATGAATGGATTTCCAATATTCTCCTAGCTAAGTGTTGAAGGTCCAAGATTTGAATCAATGTAGATAGGGTCTCGTTTGTCAATTTAATTTTTATTTGGTACTCCATAGGAATTAGAGACAACCCGGAACCTTACGCACATTGACAAGCCTACAGGACCTTTAACAAGATTAGGGTGATGAGGTTAAATCCTCAGTATAGTTCCATATATTTCTCCAAAAGAAACCAGGAAGAAATTGACCATTGGTTAGCTTTTCGGCTGATGTCGTTCAGCCGACAGGGCTATGTCGGTCAGCCGGCAGGGTTCTGTCGGTCAGCCGATGCTACAGTATCAAAATTTGTGGAAAAATGCAGCTCTCTGGAAATGGGACCGAGAGTCTGTCGGTTGGCTGTCGGTCGACCGATATGGGGATGTCGGTGAGCCGACAGTTGACCCATAGAAATTCTGGCTGATTGCAGCTTTCTGGAATTAGGACCGAACTGGTGTCAGTCACCTGTCGGTTAGCCGACACCTCTACATCAGAAAGTTTTAGAAGTTTACAGCTCTTTGGAATTGGGACCGAGAGCTGTTGGCTCGCTGTCGGTTGGATGTCGGTCAGCCTTCAAGCTGACCGACAGCTGTGAACACAGCATTTCTGAAGCAGATTTTCAGTCTTTCCTTCCTCCAAACATCCCTCATTTCTACCCATCAACTCCCTATAATATTTGAGCTAAAGGAACTCCTCCATTCCATCAATCAAACTTCCATTCTTCCATCAAACATTCATAAAATGCATCAAAGCCCTTCATCCCAATCACATTCAACCAAAAGAAATCCATCACAAGTAATGAGTCAAAATTCATACAATTAAGATGTCATTTTCAAGTGAGTAATACACTAATGAGTGCATTTCAAAGTCTAATAAAAAGCATGACATGAAACCAAGCTTAAGTAATGAAAATCATTAATAAAAATAAAGCATTTGCATAAACACATGATTAATGAAAATAAATCATTTCATCCACTTGCCTTAGGTCCAAAGCTAGAAAATTAAGCTCTAATCACTTCTCCAAGCTATAACCACCAAATCTACACAAAACCCCCAAATCCAAAACCTAACATATCAAAATCAAATCAAGACAGAAGGGAAAACTTCCAATAATGGAAATGGAGCTCCTTTAGGACAAGGGGGATACAAATCTAAGAGGTAAAGAGGATCACTTACATGGAAGACCTTCAAACAAGCAATGAGAACACAAGGAAGATTCAGAGTTGACGGATAGCTCTAAATATTATACCAAAAGAAAGCTCTTGCAAAGGTGAACAACATTAGTGAAGCACTTCTCTTGATTTGGGAAGAGTTTGATGGTGTTATGAGATGAAGAAGACAAGAAGAAGGGAGGCAAAGGTGGATGCTGGAAACTCCTTCTCTTGGAATAGTAATTAGGGTAAGAAGTGGGAAGAGGAAGAAAGGGTTTCCTTTTATACAATAGAGAGGATGGGTCCCACAACTTAAAACATTAGGCGAGCTAAAAACACTCATTTCGGAGCCTCAAATGACTTCGACGAAGAGAACAAAGTTGTTCGACGAAATTTCTAGTTTCCAAAAAGTATATTTTTTTTTGAGTTTTGGTGACATTGAAAATCATGTCCAGATTTTGGGTAAAAAGACTATTTTGCCCTCAAATTGAGAAAAGTTGAGTTTAAGAGTATCAAACGAGGACGGATTCAACATGAAAGTTGAAAAGCTAAACAAGACAAGTTAAGTGGGATTAAAAACACGATTTAAGGAAATCAAGAATAACCCCCAAGCTCACGTAAATCCGTAACAAGAACCCCCAAAGGGTCCCCAAATCAAGAAGGCTCTCAAAATCCCCCAAAGCTATTATAAAAGCTATTCAAAACCAATAACTAAATTAAAATCCACTAAACACACTTATAGCTAAAACATAACATAATTAATACTAATCGAGGTCTCTCGGATCGGGGTCTTACATCCTCCACCCCTTAGGACATTTGGTCCTCCAAATGAAATAAACTCACCTCCAGTAGTAGGTGCGGGTACTTCTTCTGAACTTGAACCCGTAATTCCCATGTTGCTTCTTCTGGTCCATGATTCTCCCAAAGCACTTTGACCCACTGAATAGTCCGAGTTCTCAACTCTTGTTCCTTGGTGTCAATAATCTGCTTAGGCTTCTCAACATACGTAGCATCTTCTCGGATTTCCAACGGCTCATAACAGAGTATATGTAATCTATCGGGGTCGTACTTCTTCAACATAGATACATGAAAAACACTGTGTACGCCGGAGAGTTCGGGTGGTAAGGCTAACCTATAAGCCACGTCACCAATCTTACTTACAATGTCATACGGTCTAATGTATCTCCGAGATAACTTACCTTTCTGCCCAAACCTCAATGTTCCACGAGTAGGTGACACTTTCAAGAAAACCTTATCTCCTTCTTTGAACTGTAAGTCCCTTCTGTGAGATTCTGCATAGCTCTTCTGCCTACTCTGAGCCACTTTCAGATGTTTTTGGATTAATTTGACCTTGTCACTCATCTCACTAACAATAGTCGGTCCATGGAAACTGCGAGTGCCAACTTCTTCCCAACAAACAGGTGTCCTACACCCTCTGCCATATAGAGCCTTAAAAGGCGCCATCCTGATACTCGAGTGGAAGCTTTTGTTGTAGGCAAACTCACACAACAGCAAGGCTTCATCCCACTGAGTCTTGAAATCTAGCACACAAGCCCGGAGCATGTCCTCAAGTGTCTGAATTGTCCTCTCTGACTGACCATCGGTCTGTGGGTGATAGGCTATGCTGAACTGTAACTTTGTACCCATAGACTCATGCAATGTCTTCCAAAATCTCGAGACGAATCTGCTGTCTCTATCGGATGTGATGGAAACTGGTTGTCCATGTCGACTGACAATCTCTGTGACAAACAACTGTGCCAAAGGCAACATATGCATCTTCTTTCCAGTCTTCATCGGTAGGAAATGAGCTGACTTAGTGAGACGATCCACAATGACCCAAATAGCATCATTGCCTCTACTAGTCTTCAGTAATCCCGAGATGAAATCCATGGTAATGTGCTCCCATTTCCATTCTGGAATCTCTAATGGCCGTAGCAACCCTGGAGGCTTCTAATGTTCTGCCTTGATCAACTGACATGTCATACATCGAGAGACGAAAGCTGCTATCTCTCTCTTCATGTTGTTCCACCAAAATCTGCCCTTCAAGTTCTGGTACATCTTCGTGCTGCCCGGATGTATGGAATACTTGGTATTGTGAGCCTCTGTCATGATATCATTCCTGAAGTCCTCCAAGTTAGGCACACATAGACGGTCTCGGTAGTACAAAACTTCATCCACAGCATGAAAATCCGGACGATCTGTTATATGCTCTGAAATCTTGGCCAACTATGGATCTTACAACTGATTCTCTTTGATCTTCTGAATGAAAGAAGGTTCCGACACTGACATGTTTGCTAACATTACACCCTTCCTTAGTGGCTGAAAGTCTACTCCCAATTCTTCTAACTGTTGTACAACATAAGTCCCCCGAAGACTGGCCATGCTAACTGACTTCCTGGTCAAGGCATCTGCAACTACGTTCACTTTCCCCGGGTGATACTTGATTGGGAAATCATAGTCCTTGATATATTTCATCCATCTCCTCTGCCTCATGTTCAACTCCTTTTGGGAAAACAAATACTGTAAACTACGGTGGTCGGAGTAAACCTCAAACCTCTCTCCATATAGGTAATGCCTCCACATCTTCAATGCTAAAACAAACATTGCTAACTCAAGATCATGTGTTGCATAGTTCTTCTCGTGATCTTTCAACTGTCGGGATCCATATGCAACTACTTTCCCATCTTGCATCAAAACACATCCAAGTCCAATGTTCGAAGCATTGGTAAAAATGGTGAAACTGCCGCTCCCTGATGGCAAAGGACTGGAGCTATAGTCAATCTCCTCTTCAGCTCTTGGAAGCTAGCTTCGCACTTGTCTGTCCAAACATAAGGTGCATTCTTCCTTGTCAACTTCGTCAAAGGTGATGCAATTGACGAAAATCCTTGCACAAACCTACGGTAATACCCTGCTAATCCAAGAAAACTCCTAATCTCCGAGGCCTTCTTCGGTCTTTCCCAATTCATAACCGCTTCAATCTTGGACGGGTTCACTGATAATCCTTCCTTGGAGATAATATGACCCAAAAATGTGACCTGGTCCAACCAAAATTCACACTTACTGAGTTTTACAAACAACTGATTCTCTCTCAAAAGCTGGAGTGCTATCCTCAAATATTCTTCGTGCTATTCTTTGGTCTTGGAATACACTAAGATATCGTCAATGAACACCACTGTAATTTGATCCAGATATTCTGCAAATATCTTATTCATCAATGCCATGAACACTGCCAGTGCATTCGTCAAACCGAATGGCATTACTAGAAACTCATAGTGTCCATATCTTGTCCGAAAGGCTGTCTTCGGTACATCTGAATCTCTAACTCTCAACTAATGGTAGTCGGATCTCAAATCATTCTTCGAAAAGTAAGCAGTTCCTTGTAATTGATCAAATAATTCATCTATCCTTGGCAATGGATACTTGTTCTTGATGGTCACTTGGTTCAATCTCCGGTAGTCAATGCACATTCTCATAGAACCATCTTTATTTTTCACAAAAACACCGGTGCTCCCCACGGTGAAATACCCGGCCTCACAAAACCTTTGTCCAATAGTTCTTGCAACTGAATCTTCAATTCTCCCAATTCTGCCGGAGCCATTCTGTAAGGTGCAATAGATATCGGAGTGGTCCCCGGTAACAACTCGATAGTGAAGTCTATCTCTCTGATGGGTGGTAATCCTGGTATCTCCTCTGGAAAAACATCCGGGAATTTGCAAACGATTGGGATCTCCTCCACCCCTTGGGACCGTTTATCCTCCGTGATAAATGCCAAATAGGCCTCACATCCACTTCTCAGAAGTCTATCAGCCTTCAACGCTGAGATAAACCCTGCACTAGGATTACTCCTCTCTCCCCGAAACAACACCCCTGCTTGGGTCTCCTCTAACTTAAAAGTTAGGGTCTTATGGAAACAATCTATAGTAGCATGGTATCCTGCTAACCAATCCATCCCTAGGATGACATCAAAATCAAACATCTCCAATAAAATGAGATCTACCGGCATTACTACTTCCCTTATTTTGACTGGACAACTAGAGTAAAAAGTCTTACAAATAACTTCCTTACCTAATGGGGTAGTCACAGTCAAAATGAAACTCAACTCTCTAGCATGCATATCAATCAACTTGGCAAATTTTGGAGATATAAATGAATGGGTTGAGCCAGGGTCGAACAGAACCCTAGCCTCAAATCCACAAACAAGAAGTGTACCTTCCACTACGTTGCCTTCCGCCTCAGCATCAACTCTATTGACAGCATAGAGTTGTGCCCTTTGGTGTGGCCTGTTCTGCCCTTGCTGCTGTCTACCCTGCTGTGCATTCCTGTTCTGATTCTGAGGACGCTGATTCTGATTCTGATTTTGCCCTTGCTGACTGGCCTGCGGTTACTATTGTGGCCCATATTGCTGTTGTGGTGCCTGTTGCTGCAGTAGTCTTGCCTGATTCTGGACTACTAACGCATTCTGAGGTTGTGCTTGACGTTGTGCTCCCTGCTGCTGTCTATTCTGTCTTTCTAGCCTCGGGCATTCCCTCATCTGGTGGTCCATCGAACCACATCTAAAACATGCCCCCGTGATAGAACGGCATTGGGCATTCCCATGATATTTCCCACAGTGTATGCAAACCCCTAGATTCTATACATTTTGTTCTATCTTGGCCTCTTGTTTTGATTGTTCCTCTACTAATTGTTCAACTGCTGGTGGCCCTGACCCTTTCCTTGAACTCTTTGAGTATCTTGTTGTGGAAGTTCTCAAACTTAGAGGCTCTCTTGACAGCTTCCTCAAATGTGGTGGGTGACACTACCATGGTGGCATCTCTCTCAATGATAGGATGAAGTCCCTCAAGGAACTTTGCTATCTTTTTCTCCGCTGTATCTACCAACTCTAGAGCATATCGGGACAATCTCTCAAACTTGGTGAGGTATTCGAGGACTATCATATTTCCTTGCACGAGTTGTTGAAACTCGGCAGCCTTTTGCTTCTTCACATGTGCTGGTACATATTTGTCTCCAAACTGTTTCTTGAAGTTAGTCCATTGTTGTGCATCTGCTGTTGTTCTGTACCCTGCCTTAATAGTCTTCCACCATATATCTGCCAAGCCCGAGAACATGGATGCGGCAAGTTGCACTTGTTCCTTGCCTGTACATGTGAAGATCTCGAAGATGTTTTCTGTGTGTTCGAGCCAATCATCTGTGGTCATTGGATCTTCTGTCCCAACAAACTTTTTCGGGCCTCTTTTCCTTAAGCGTTCGAACAGTACATTAGGATCATTTGCCCTATTGTTGACCACACCTGGTGGTGCAACTGGAATCTGTTCTGGTCTCCTCTCTAATACACCCAATAACTATGCCTGTACTCGAGCCATCTCCCTTGCATGATCTTCATCTTTCTTAGCCATTTGCTTTTGCAATTTGGCTTGTGTTTCATGTGCTTGAGCTTGGAGTCTAGCCTGGTTTTCATTGGCCTGACGTTGCTGGTCTAACATGGCCTACATCATTTGTTGAAATTGATTCTGCATATTGATATCCTATGTATCCTCTGTAATAGGCTCTGTGATTTCACTGTTACTAGCAACGTGATTTTTGCATGCTGCTCATTTGCGACGTGGCATAACACTATAAAACAATTGGTTAGCACATATAGATTTAAACATAAGGGGGGTTACACATTGCTCACATGATCCTATCTAACGAGAGTCTAACGAATCCTCGCCACGTCCATAAGATTTCTACTTTCTTTTAATTGCCTGAAACATGTCCCGCCTGATACTAGTCTGTCGCGACCTCAGACCGAGTCATGAGCCTTATCCGGGATGCGACGAGTGATGCCGTGCCACGTGCATCTCTTTGGCTAATCCTCACACGGAATTAAGAAAACATTTATCCGTACACGTGATTTCCCACAGGGTTCCGCGCTGAGGATTATCCATACATATCATCTCACATATAAACATATCAAACATATATTCGAGACTGCGGAAGCGTGTAGTAAATCAAATTAGTGCTATTCCATTCCATAGACAAGACTGATTTATAATTGATATGAGAAGATATCAGAATGAGCAATGATCATTAGCATACTTCCCAAAAGTAAAGTTAAATGTATATACAAAAGATCAGTTGATTAGTTGCCCCAAAATAATGGTGAACAAAGACCAATACAAGACAAACGAAGAAACCCAAAAGATGTTGAGTAACAACTCCCAAAACATGACGCATCTCTAAGCTTGACTGAATGTCTACATGACATCGTCAGCTTGCCACTCAATTACTCGCTGCAGTTCATCAACCGCCTCCTTGGGCTCCTCCTCAATGGCAAGGGGTTCGGGACCTGAGTACCAAAATAAATGGATCAGACACGACGGTCTGGCAGGTGGGTGAAAAGATATGACAATAAAACAAAACAATGATACCTTGCAAGAGTGTAGAAAACCTGTGTATAAATAATGAATTTCATAAAAGACAATGCATCATTTATTAAGTAACGACATGAGCGATGTAATGCAATAAAGGTACCAAGAATAGAAAACTGTCAAGATGGCAACCACACAAAGTTAAATCCTCTTTCACAAAAGTGATGAGAGCACATACCCTACAGGATCATTGACCTCGGTCACACAAGGTGAGGAGGGACAATGATAAAATACTATAATATACATATATATACTATGTGGGACCACGGAGTGAACCGGGTAAAAACTCTGTGGATTCCATAATGCAGTTGACTAACAGGAGGGGAGGGATCTCCAAGTCGGTGGATCAAACCGACAAGGTTGTCCAAGCTTAGTGGTGCCGACTCATAGGTCAAATGCGGGAAGTCAACTCATATGCATAAAAACGAAACAGGGTGCTCATAGGCACAAATACACATTCATATCGGGTCGGACATATACAGGTTAGCAAAAGCTAAATACACTTTCCAATACTTTCGGGACAAGTCAAAATCATAAGATATGATGTTTGAAAGGCACAATTAAAAATCGGGTCAAGATAAATATGAATGGATTTCCAATATTCTCCTAGCTAAGTGTTGAAGGTCCAAGATTTGAATCAATGTAGATAGGGTCTCGTTTGTCAATTTAATATTTATTTGGTACTCCATAGGAATTAGAGACAACCCGGAACCTTACGCACATTGACAAGCCTACAGGACCTTTAACAAGATTAGGGTGATGAGGTTAAATCCTCAGTATAGTTCCATATATTTCTCCAAAAGGAACCAGGAAGAAATTGACCATCGGTTAGCTTCTCGGCTGATGTCGGTCAGCCGGCAGGGTTCTGTCGGTCAGCCGACGCTACAGTATCAGAATTTGTGGAAAAATGCAGCTCTCTGGAAATGGGACCGAGAGTCTGTTCGTCGGCTGTCGGTCGACCGATATGGGAATGTCGGTCAGCCAACAGCTGACCCACAGAAATTCTGGCCGATTGCAGCTTTCTAGAATTGGGACCGAACTGGTGTCGGTCACCTGTCGGTTAGCCGACACCTATGCATCAGAAAGTTTCAGAAGTTTGCAACTCTCTGTAAATGGGACCGAGATCTGTCGGCTCGCTGTCGGTTGGATGTCGGTCAGCCAACAAGCTGACCGACAGCTGCGAACACAGCATTTCTGAAGCAGATTTTCAGTCTTTCCTTCCTCCAAACATCCCTCATTTCTACCCATCAACTCCCTATAATATTTGAGCTAAAGGAACTCCTCGATTCCATCAATCAAACTTCCATTCTTCCATCAACCATCCATAAAATGGATCAAAGCCCTTCATCCCATCACATTCAACCAAAAGAAATCCATCACAAGTAATGAGTCAAAATTCATACAATTAAGATGTCATTTTCAAGAGAGTAATACACTAATGAGTGCATTTCAAAGTCTAATAAAAAGCATGACATGAAACCAAGTTTAACTAATGAAAATCATTAATAAAAACTAAGCATTTGCATAAACACATGATTAATGAAAATAAATCATTTCATCCACTTGCCTTAGGTCCAAAGCTAGCAAATTAAGCTCTAATCACTTCTCCAAGCTATAAACACCAAATCTACACAAAACTCTTAAATCCAAAACCTAACGTATCAAAATCAAATCAAGACAAAAGGGAAAACTTCCAATAATGGAAATGGAGCTCCTTTAGGACAAGAGGGATACAAATCTAAGAGATAAAGAGGATCACTTACATGGAAGACCTTCAAACAAGCAAGGAGAACACAAGGAAAATTCGGAGTTGACGAATAGCTCTAAAAATTGTACCAAAAGAAAGCTCTTGCAAAGGTGAACAACATTAGTGAAGCACTTCTCTTGATTTGGCAAGAGTTTGATGGTGTTATGAGATGAAGAAGACAATAAGAAGGGAGGCAAAGGTGGCTGCTGGAAACTCCTCTTAGAACAGTAATTAGGGTAAGAAGTGCGAAGAGGAAGAAAGGGTTTCCTTTTTTATACAATAGAGAGGATGGGTCCCACAACTTAAAACATTAGGTGAGCTAAAAACACTCATTTCGGAGCCTCAAATGACTTCGACGAAGAAGACAAAGTTGTTCGATGAAATATCTAGTTTCCAAAAAGTATATATTTTGTGAGTTTTGGTGACATTGAAAATCATGTCCAGATTTTGGGTAAAAAGACTATTTTGCCCTCAAATTGAGAAAAGTCGAGTTTAAGAGTTTCAAACGAGGACGGGTTCAACATGAAAATTGAAAAGCTAAACAAGACAAGCTAAATGGGATGAAAAACATGATTTAAGGAAATCAAGAATAACCCCCAAGCTCAAGCAAATCCGTAACAAGAACCCCCAAAGGGTCCCCCAAATCAAGAAGGCTCTCAAAATCCCCCAAAGCTATTATAAAAGCTATTCTAACCCAATAACTAAATTAAAATTCACTAAACACACTTATAGCTAAGTCACAACTTAATTAATACTAATCGAGGTCTCTCGGATCGGGGTCTTACATGCTTCATATTTCATGTCTTCATCGGAATGAGATGAGCAGACTTCGTAAGACGGTCTACAATAACCCATATAGCATTGTTTCCTCTCTTGGTGTTAGGCAAACCGGAGACGAAATCCATAGTGATGTGCTCCCATTTCCACTCCGGAATCTCCAAAGGCTGTAGCAAACCTGGAGGCTTCTGATGTTCTGCTTTGATCATCTGGCAAGTCAAGCATCGTGACACAAAAGCTGCTATCTCTCGCTTCATGTTATTCCACCAAAATATGTTCTTTAAGTTGTGGTACATCTTGGTACTACCCGGCTGCATAGAGTACTTTGTGCTATGAGCTTCACTCATTATTTCATTCTTCAATTCATCCAGTTTCGGTACACACAACTGGTCATGAAAATATAATACTCTCCTTGAAATCCTGAAATCTCGACGTTCAGCAATCTATTCCACAATCTTGGCTAAGTCTGGGTCTTGCATCTGACTGTCGTTAAATCTTCTGAATAAAAGTAGGTTCAGACACTGTCATATGTGCTAACATCACACCTTTCCTCAAAAGTTGCACTTCTACTCCAAGTTCTTCAAACTGCTGGTAAACGCTAACTCCTCTCAAACTAGCCATAACCGCTGATTTTCTGCTCAATGCATCAGCTACCACATTAACCCTGCCTGGATGATACTTGATCAGGAAGTCATAATCTTTTATACACTCCATCCACCGTCACTGCCTCATATTCAATTCTTTTTGTGAGAACAAGTACTGCAAACTTTGATGGTCTGAATGGACTTCGAATTTCTCCCCGTAGAGATAGTGTATCTACATCTTCAAAGCAAAAACCACTGATACCAATTCCAAGTCATGCATTGCGTAGTTCTTTTCATGGTCTTTCAACTGTCTCGAGCCATACATAATCACTTTGCCATCTTGCATCAATACACAGCCTAATCTCACATTTGATGCATCCGTAAAAATAACAAATCCACCGCTGCCCGATGGTAATGTGAGGATCGGGGCTGTGGTCAATTTTCCTTTCAACTCTTGAAAACTACTTTCACACTTATCGGTCCAAACAAATGGTACGCCCTTCCGGGTTAACTTCGTCAATGGTGGTGCAATGGATGAAAAATCCTTGGACAAATCTTCGGTAGTAGCTTACTAACCCCAAGAAACTTCTGATTTATGTTACACTGCTGGGTTTCTTCCACTTGACAACTGCCTCAATCTTGGTTGGATCAACCGCTAACCCTTCTCTAGAAATGATGTGGCCTAGAAATGCAACTTGTTCTAAACAAAATTCGCACTTGTTCAACTAGCATAGAGCTGGTTGTCTCTCAAAAGCTGTAATGACGACCTCAAGTGCTCCTCATGCTCCTCCTTACTCTTGGAATACACGAGAACATCATCGACAAAAACTACCGTAGAGTGATCCAAGTACTATGCAAACACTTTATTCATGACAGCCATGAAGACTGCGTGTGCGTTAGTCAAACCGAAGGGCATCACTAAGAACTCATAGTGCACATATCTCGTTCGAAACGCTGTTTTTGACACATCAGACTCTCTAACCCGCAACTGATGATATCCAGATCTCAAGTCTACCTTGGAAAAGTATGCTGCACCTTGTAATTGGTCAAATAACTTGTCTATCCATGGCAAAGGGCACTTGTTTTTTACGGTCGCATGGTTCAATCTTCTGTAGTCTATGAACATCCTGAGGCTTCCATCCTTCTTTTTTACAAATAACACTGGCGCTCCCCAAGGTGAAACACTTGGCCTAATGAAGCCTTTGCTCAACAAATCTTACAACTGAAGTTTTAACTCACCTCACTCTGCTGGAGCCATCCTGTAAGGTGCAATTGATATTGGTGCTGTCCCTGGAAGGAGTTCAATAGTGAACTCAACTTCTCTAATTGGTGGTAAACCCGAGATTTCATCAGGAAAAATATTCAGAAATTCACACACAATGGGGATATCCTCCACCCCTTAGGTTTGTTTATCCTCCGTGATAAACGCTATAAAAGCTTCACAACCACTGTTTACTAATATGCTAGCTTTCAGTGCTGAAATACAACTGGTTTGTGTTCTCTACTTATTGCCCTGAAACATCAACTCTGCCTGTGGCCCTTGCAATCTGAAGGTAATCGTCTTGCCAAAACAATCCATGGTAGCATGATAGGTCTCTAACCAATCCATGCCTAAGATGATATCAAAATCATGCATATCTAAAACAATAAGGTTGGCTAGTAGACTGACATCTCCTACCAAAATCGAACAACTAGGGTAATAGGTTCTATGGACAACCTGTTTACCTACTAGTATAGTAACAGTCAAAACATAATCCAATTCTGTATGTGGTGCATCAATCATCTTTCCAAATAAGGGAGATAAAAAGGAGTGTGTGGATCTTGCATCAAATAAAATATGTGCTTCTACTCCACAAACAAGAAGTTTACCTTCAATGACATCATCTGCCGCATCTGCATCAGCACGGTTGACATTGTAGAAGCGTCCCTACTGGTTTGGCCTATTCTGTTGCTGATTCTGCCTGCCTTGATTATTTCTATTCTGAGGTGGATGAGCATTCTGATTTTGTACTTGTCTGCCTTGCTGCTACTACTGTTGCTGAGGTGGTCTCACCTGATTCTGAATTGGTGCCTGATTCTGTGGTGTTGCCTACCTTTGCTGCTGATATATGTTGCCCTGGTTCTGAAGTTGTGGGCAGTCCTTGATAGCATGATTCATTGTTCCGCACTTAAAGCAAGCACCTGTGGCCTTCCGACAATCCTGGGTTGGATGGTTTTTTCCACAACGATCACACCCTTGCCTTGGTGGATTTCGGTCTTGCCTTGGTTTCTTGTTTTACTGTTGTCTTTGATTCTGCTGCTGGTACTGCTGTTTACTATCCCGTATGATCTCATTATTGATTTCTTCAAATTTATAGGCCCGCTTAACCACTTCATCAAAAGTGGCTGGTGGAACCACTCCCGTAGCATCCCTCTTGATTATAGGATTCAAGCCTTCCAAGAATTTATCAATCTTTTTCTGTTCCGTATCAATAAGCTCTGTAGCATATTTAGCAAGTCTCTCAAGTTTGGTGACATACTCTAGAACAGTCATGTTCCCTTGTTTGAGTTGTTGAAACTCCACGGCTTCTGCCTCTTGATATGAGTGGGAACATACTTGTCAGTGAATTGTGTTTTGAAGGCTGTCCAAGCCCCCTCATCAGCTATAGTTTGATACGATGTTTTAACCGTCTGCCACCAAGAGTCTACGAGTCCATAGAATAAAGAGGCTGTGAGGTTCACTTTCTGTCTGCCCGTACAAGTAAAAACATCAAAGATCTTTTCTGTCTTAGTCAGCCAATCATCAGCAGTTAACGGGTCTTCTTGGCAGGAGAACTCCTTGGGTCCCCTTTTCTTGAATCTCTCAAAGAGAATGTTAGGGTCATCAACCCTATTGTTGACTATTATAGGTTGCGTAGGTTGAACTTGTGGTCTATTCTGTAAAACATCTAGCAGCTGTCTTTGCACTTGGGCCATCTCTTCATCTTTCTTGGCCATTTGTTCCTGGAATCTGGCCTGATTTTCATTGGCTTACCTCTCTTGGTCCAACATAGCTTGCATCAGTGCTTGAAACGGTGTAGCTGTAGGTGTCTCAGTATGATCTGTTTCATTTTGATTGCTAGCTGAAGCATTATTTACTGGTTGTTATCTTGGAGCCATGATGCTGCAAAGCAAAAGGTTAGTACAGAATTAAACATAGTTTGGTTGGTCATCTAAGTCTAAAGTAATGAACTAACGAACTCACGGATCCTCGCCAAGTTCCTAAGATTTTATAGTTTCTTTTAAGTGCCTAAAACAAGTCTCGTTCTGATACCAATCCTGTCGCAACCCCGGACCGAGATCCAAGGATTAAGACCCGGGCCCGTGACGGTGATTGCTCATTGATATATTGTTGTTTGTTTTCCCCATAGGTTCCCGCGGTGAGGATCCCAAGACACGGGGATTTAACTCACATGTACAAATATGCGTAGCGTGTAGTAAGAACATATCCAATCATGACACAATATTTAAAATGAATCTCAAGAGAGAAATCATATTTGAGACTTAATATCAGAAAAAGGAATCATAATATGGCATTCCCATTAAAGTTTAAGTTACAAAATAACAAGGTGAGTTAAGTTAATACATCCTAGAATAAGAGGCCAACAATGGCCAATACACATCTGAAAGTTCAATCTAAATTTCCCCAAAAAAATAAAGTGTAAGAATCTCATACGCCCAACCGACGTCTAATTGACGTCGTCGAGCAACCACTCGCGAGCTGGGGGTGGCTCAATAGCCTCCCCCAAGCACTCCTCCTCAAAGGTAACACCTCCTGCACCTGGGCATCAAAATAACAAGCATCAAACACGACGGTTTGGCAAGAAATCAATTTAGACATGAGTATGAAAAGATTGTAAACAGTCGAAGATTCAAGATGTGCATTTCGAATATACAAAACTAGCATGAATACTTGTAATATCATGAAAAGATAAATCCACATTCAGCTCATCCTTTCTCTATCATAAAAGTGACAAGAACAAGCACACACGATATCATGACACGCTAAACACGATCCCATGCTACACAAGGTAAACGGGGAGGCCGGCCTCGGAACCGGAAACACGCACGATGTGTAATATAATACACGACTAGTTTGCAGACAGTCCACAAGTTTAAGGACTCCCGGACAGTGGATCAAACTAAATGGGCCGTCCAAGCTTAGTGGTATTCACTTAGATCATGAATGCATAAATAAAATGTCAACACATATTCAAAACACGTCAAAACAAAAGGGAAATCACTTATCGAATGAGCCATGACAAGGCTAGCAAAATAGCATAATATATATATATATGCTTAACAAAACTTAAGAAGTGATTCCCATTTGATTCTCGAAACTCATCTTGAAACAAGCTTATTCTTGAAATTCAAAAGAGTACACGATGATGCACGTCGCATCAAAACAGAAGTTCAAACATGAAGTCTATCAAGCTTAGGCTAAGACCATTCATTGACCTTCGTGGAGTTGGAGACCAAATGTCAGAATTTTATAAGGTTTGGTGCCTCAGAAGTTAAAGTACATTTTAGAATTCCAAGTGCACAATGTCAAGTAAAGGTCTAGTGTTTAGTCTAGTTTTTATTTCTAAAGAAATCCATAAAAAACAGTGCCTTTTTGCAAGCCTCAATTAGCCCCTAGTCAGCTGTCGGTAACCAACAGCCAGCCCTCGGCTAACAGATCCCTGAACAAAAACCGATGCTCTCTAGAAACGGGACCGACAGATTTGTCGGTTAACCGTGAGCTGACCGACGAATTATTCTGACGATATGTTGCTCTCTGAGATTGGAACCGACAGGTGTCGGTTGGCTATCGGTCGACTCTCGGTGAGCCGACAGCTGACCAACAATGCACAGATAGTGTATTTCGATTCAGATTTTTGCATTTTTCTTCCCTCCTTCATTCTCATTTCTAAACCACCTGAACTCCCCATGCCACCATGCTTTCCAAGGGATAAAATTTGGACATTTCTAAGCCATTCCATTCAAAACTAAATCATCCATTCCATTGGAAACATCAAACTCATTCCATATACTAAATTACATATGCTTGTAAATTCAAAATAAGATTCTAGAGACTTGTGAAAATCATCCACATCAATAAAATTAGAGACATTGAAGCTAATGATTTTAAAGAGCACAACATAACATACATTTTGAGATTAAGCATAAAAATCATGCTTTAATGAAGATAATGAAACCATAACACAATGTGCATCGAAAACCTATAAAGATCACTTGCCTTTGTTACAAATCAAGCAAACCTCTCACAAATCCAAATCAAAGGGCTGGCCCATGAAATCTACACAAAAACCCCAAAATAGAGCATACAAGAAAATCACATTTTGGCCATTACAAATCCCCATTTCGAAAATGGGTTTGAAAGTTAGAGAAAAGAGCTCTTTGTAAGCTAAAAGAACATCAATGAAAAGATGGGTTCAAGCTCTAACCTTTAGCTAGTCAAACAAGAAGAAGAGACCTAGAAGATGATGAATAGTTGTCGGGTTTTTGTTTTGCAAATGGAGCCTTCTTGCTAGATCAATCCCAAGGAAAAAGGTCAAGAAAAAGGTTCTTTCTCTCTTTTGCTCTAGGTTAGAAAAAGGTTGCAGGAATTTGGTAAAGGTGAAAGTGAATAGTGGGAGAGAGAATAAGATAATACTTATAGCTTTTGAAAGTGGGTCCCTTGCAGCTGAAACTTATAATGATTGAAACATGGTCTTGTGGACCCCGGATGAGATCGGCAAAGAAGGATAAAATGATCGTTGAAATATCTAGTTTTCAACAAGTATAATTTTGACATGGTTTTGAGATTTAAAAAATTGTGCCCAATTTATGCATGAAAAGTCATATTTACACTTTTTGGGCCAAAAACTTGGGTTTCTTGGCCTCGAACACATACGGGCTAAAAACGAAAGTTGTCATAAATAATAAAATCATTCAAATGACATAAAAAACACGATCAAAATCACAAAACTAGAATGAACACCCATTTCACACGTGCACTCAGGGCGTCCCTGAGTGTGACTGACTAATGTTAAGCGATCTCAAAATCCCCAAAACTAAACCAAGACTAAATCTAATCATATTCTGACCCAATCAATACTAAAACTCACTTAACACTACAACAAAAATCATTTTTCGCGTCAAATATTCCGCGACGTTTTAAAATTTTGTCGCTAAATATTGTTTTTCGCGACGAAATATTCATCTCGTCGCCTAAAAAAAAACGTAAATTATTTAGCGACGATAATTTTTAATTGTCACTAAATATTGTCGCGAAAAGTTTTGCGCCAAAATATGGTGTTGGCGCCATAAGAGGTAAACTTTTCCCGACGAAATTATTTATTTGGCGACATGTTATTTTCGTCGGTAAATCATTTCCTCTATTTTTTATTAAAAAAATTTTGCGACAAAAATATATCGTCGCAGAATTCCTTAAAAATAATCCGCGGCGAAATACATTAAATTTTCGGATGGCGCCATCCGTCTTCGCGGGTCATTTTTTAGCCTTACTCCCTCCCCCATGCGATACTTACTCCTCCCCTTTTCTCTCTCTTTCATTTCTCTCCAAGAGGTTTTCTTGCAGAGGATTTCTTCTTCTTCATATCTCAATATCCGAAGAAGGTACGTTCTATCTCCTCTTTCTTTTATTCTTCTCATCTACTGATATCCTCTTTCTTCCCATCTCTTATCAAGAAAACCCCATAAAAGGGGCTTTTCATTCGTATGCTGGAATTCGATTCTCTGTTGAAATCTCATTGTATATTGCAACTCCTAAAGTTGTATTCTATTTTCAAATGAAAAGGAAGCATGGAGATTTTTAGATTGAAAGAGAAAGCCCTTAGGCATCTTTGTGGATGCCGATTTTCTGTGGCATTTCGTTTCTTCTACAGTGATTTTCTTTTCCTTTGAAAATAGAAACCTAATGACTTGATTTTTATGTAGTCTTAGTTTCCATTGCTTGTGTAGGATCGATTAGAAAAAATCTACCTTTTGAGGGTTCAAATCTGCATTCTGAGAGATTTGCAAAAAAAATGATTTCATATCAAAAAATGGGTTCAAATCTCCATTGCTTGTGTGACTGCTATCAGAAGAGACTGATTTTTGGTTTTGCCATTTATGTGGGTGTTATTGGTTGCATAAATGGATTATAGGGTCCACTACAAAGTAGCAAAAAATATTCTTTTAAACAATGGCATTGTTAATGGTTTCTTCTTCTTCTTCTTCTTCTACTTTCTTGATCTCTTTTTTTTTTTATGTTCTCTCTGCTGGGTTTGGGGCTGGGGTGTCGATTGTTGGGGAGTGGGATGGAGCAAGGTTTCTGCAGGGATGGGTTGCTATGGGAATGGGTCACCGATGGGGATGGGTTTGTGAAAAAAAAAGAAACTCAGAAAAGCAACAATATATATATATATAAAAACAGAGCTGTACATTTGTTGTTCTTCATCTTTACTCTGTAGTAAAGATGAGTCTGGCTTTGTTCTCCTCAGTCCATGAGGTGTGGATGCTTTGCAGAGTGCAGAGTGCAGAGTGCAGAATCGATCGTGTCTTCCATTAAGGAAAGGGTGGCATTGCTTCCTGATTTTTCCCTTCATCCAACAATACATGGGCCTGCAATGTCTTGTGCTCTCTTCTTTAAATGGCCAAAACTAAAAGGTTCCCAAAGAAATAGTAATAGGAAAACTTGCAATTTTCCATCTTTGAGATATTCTTCCCCCACAAATCACAATCCACATGTTTTTGCCTTTTCCATTGTCCACATGTGAGGACGGAGCATGGGAAAAGTTGGTCATGTGTGTCATTACCCTGTAGGGACCATGGCTACAATCATGCATGAGAGCAATGGGCACTCAATCATGCCTTCACTGGGCCTGCTGATATTATTCAATGCTTCTCTGCAGTTAAGACCAGGCATGGGTCACACCCCCCATTTTCTTGTGTCCTTCAATCATACAACAGACTCCATTAATTGCTCACCTATAAAAATGGTAAGGAGGACTGATCATCATGTCGGCAGGGAGGGCCCCCACTAATCCTACTTCATCTTAGCCATTCCTATCCACTTATTCCTTGTTTTCACTTTAATGCTTAAATGTGTGGCATGACATGACTCAAGAACTGATCTTTATACATGCATAGATATCACTATAAGCTATTTCAAATTAGCCAAGGTTGTGAATTGTCATGCAAATGGCTTGAAATAAGAAAAAGTAGATCCTACAATACATACATCAAATCAACACATTAACAGGTACAGTTAAATCATCTTATGGGATCCACTTCAATTTTATCATAAAAAAAATAATACTCACCTTACATCATGCATATGAGGGCTTCCTCAAAGTGACATGTGACTACCATTCACATATGAACTGTGCCCCAGGAGGGTTTCCTACTATGAATTTATAGCAATATTTGTTGATCACAGTTATCTCATTGAGGGCTTGAAGTATGCACGGTCAAAACCATCTATTATAATTGTTCATTTTGCATGCTCTCAATTTAATGGTAGCCATCATTGTACTAAAATAAAATTTAAGGCATACATCACTAATTAACATGAGGATTCATAAATCATATCTGACCACTCACAATTCATTTAGATGGGTTGGACTTTGACTATCTCTATAAAGAAAAGAAAAGCATACCTCAAGGCATTAATTGCTATTTCCATTCATTCAACTCGAATGATTCAAGCCCTACACCTGCCCCTTCATTGGTGAGCAGATGCATGTTCAAATGAATAACAAGAAAGGATCCATAGCAGCTTACCTTGTTATTTGTTTAGGTTAGTATAATGATACAATATCTTGTACTCAATTGGTGCTCTTGATTGCATTACTTTTATTTCATGTCTTCTTTAGTAGGCTGTTGGTTACAGCTTTGTCTTCTGTGATCCTGTTCAATCCTTCATTTTGTGGTTTTGGGCGTTTAGTTTTTCACTGTAGCCCTTTTGTGTTGTAAAGCTTAAATGAATGTGAAGTTACTATTAAAAAATCAAATAAAGTAAAATTCAAAGGCACCATTTTTGAACAACTTGTACATAGTTGGAAGTTTCTTTTCTAATGACACTTTTTTTTACACATATCTGATTTTTCATGAAGCTATAGCTTAGGTATGGGAGTGGATAGAGTAAATCCTATAATCTTAGCTATCAAAATTTGTATTTCTTACCCATCAGTTTTTTTTCCCATGGAATTTAGAGCTTAGACCATTTCGCTGTTTCTCTGTGAGTTGCCATTTGCACATTAGACCATTTTCGCCATCCTTATGGTCTTGACCAATTCACGCTTATGTTATCATTTCCAATTGATTATTAGGACCTGGCCTGTGCATATCACCAAATGTATAATGTGTATAGAGCTTCTGCTATGAGTGGCATAGTAAAATCGCATTACGTATAAATTTTGAGTATTCCTAGGAACTCAATTTCTTGTTATGAATATAGAAACAACAGTTCTGTATACTTACGAATAAGTTGCCCTTTTGTGCTGTAAGTTACCCTCTTGTGCTGTAAAGCTTAAACAAATAAGTTACCCTTTTGGGTGCTGATTTTTTTTTAATTAATGGATGGGTGGTGACAGAGTTTTGCTTTTGGGGTCAGAACGGTGGAATGGTCAGGCTGGGCTGAATCCAACCAGAATGGTTGATGGAAATAGCCTTTACAGGATGGATGAAGAAGGATTTTATTTGTATCTGCATGTTTGTTTGCTATGATAGTTTTTCCCCCTTCTATTAAATGGACTCTTTTTTTTTTTTTAGGGAATTAAAATGTGGCTGTTTGTGTCCATGGAATTAGATACATGAGGATTCAAGCCTCAAATGGTTTCAATCCAACAGCTGCTGCTTTTAACAAGCATGGGGACCTCATATACACGCATAAATTGACATAATCATTAATTGTGATGTTGTAGGTCACCAACTATGGATAAGACTTGGATGAATTGCAGGAATAAACTTCGACCAGAGTATACAAATGGGGTGAGGTCATTTATTAAATTTGCCAGTGAACATATGGGTGAGCAAAGTAAGATTTGGTGTTCGTGTTTGAGATGCATGAATGTAGAATTGCATACTTACCCCACCGTCCAAGAACATTTGTTGTTTAACGGAATCATGACTTCTTACACGACATGGATACTCCATGGGGAGCCAATGCCTATCAAATGTCGAGGGTGTACATGACGATGATTTTGACGATGAGGAGGGAAGTATTCATGGTGGAATCTCTTACATGGAAGACAACCCTCATGATGAGTTGCCCGAACTTCTGGAAGACATATACAAGGGGGTTTTTATGGATGAAGATTTGGGGGATCTGGGATCTGGCCATGGTTTTGATAGTGTTGGACGAGAGAATGTCCAGAAATTTGAAAAATTGTTGAAAGATGCCCAGCGTGCCTTGTATCCAGGTTGCACAAAGTTTACATTGTTGTCATTTGTCATTAAGATGCTGCATGTAAAGGTGTTGAATAACTTGAGCAACAAGGCATTCAACATGGTGATGATGATAATGAAGGATGTTATACCAGAGAGTGAGATGGTTCCAGGTTCCCTTTATGAAGCAAAGAAATTCTTACGTGAACTAGGATTGGGATACAAATCCATTCACGCTTGTAAGAATGATTGCGTGCTTTTCTGGAAAGAAAATGAGAATCTTGAAAATTGTCCAGAATGTGGGGAGTTTCGATATAAGCGCAATGATGGCAAGGGTAAAAAAATTCCAGTTAAGGTGTTGCGACACCTCCCACTGATCCCAAGGTTACAGAGATTATTTATGTCAAGAAAGACAGCTACGGATATGCGGTGGCACAAGGAGAAGCTTGTGGATGATGGGGAATTCTCGACGCACCCCGCTGATCGTATCGAGTGGAAGGATTTTGATCAGCAGTATCCAGCATTTGCCCAGGAGTCCCGCAATGTTAGGTTAGGGCTAGCTACTGATGGGTTCAACCCCTTCGGTAATATGAGCAACTCCTATAGTATGTGGCCCGTGATACTCATGCCCTATAACCTGCCACCCTGGAAGTGTATGAAAGAACCATTTTGTATGATGTCTTTGCTTATTCCTGGACGGCAGGCACCGGGAAAAGAGATCGATGTGTACATGCAGCCATTAATAGATGAGTTAAAACAGCTTTGGGAAGACGGTGTATTAACTTATGATGCATCCAAAGGAGAGACATTTCAAATGCATGCGGCTCTTATGTGGACCATAAACGACTTTCCAGCATATGGTAACTTGTCGGGATGGAGTACTAAAGGTTATATGGCGTGCCCCACTTGTAACAAGGATCCATCATCACAAAGGTTGAAAGATAAGATAGGGTACACGGGCGCTCGCCGTTACTTACCTGAGAACCACACATGGCGAAGGAGTAAGCTCTTTAACGGTAAGTCGGAGAACCGAACGATTCCGATGGAATTGTCAGGGGAACAGATATTAGAGCAATTGGATTGCTTGACGAATGTCAAGTTTGGGAAGCATCCACTCAATAGGAAAAGAAAGCGCTTACCGGAGGAACTGAACTGGACAAAGAAAAGTATTTTATTTGAGCAACCTTACTGGAAGAAATTGAAACTCCGACACAACCTTGATGTCATGCACGTGGAGAAGAATATATGTGACAACACTCTTGGAACAGTGATGGGCATAGATGGGAAAAATAAGGACACGGAAAAAGCTCGTATGGATTTGGAGGGTATGAAAATTAGGAAATAATTACACCTACACGACGGGGACCCTAGTCCAGTGGACCACCTTTTTATGTTAGTTGTTATTCAATTCAACCAACAGGACTCTTCATATTTCTAAATTCTAACCAAAACAATACTTGTGGATCTCTTCTTCTCTGCTAAGTGCTAATGGAAAAGAAAGAAGAGCCCGTCCCGAATTTTTTTCTCCTTGGATCAAAGTTGTCCCTTCTGTACTGACTTGAATTTTCTTTTTATAAAGTGAGACCTCAGAACTTTATTGGTTTGTATTTTATTGGTCACAATCATCTATCTGAGTGTTTTATTTCATATGGCAGGAAAAACTTGTAGTAGAGCGGGAGCAGTGTACACAGGAGGGTGCGATCCAATTGACTCAAGAGCAAATATCAATCAATGTCCTTGGTGGTCGGTCCGGATACTTGAGAGGGTTTGGAAACGGGCCGAAGCCCACGTCTACAAGTAGGAGCACTAGGACGGACTCAGAGGATGGTGAACGTGCGGCATTGCGGGCTACCGTGGAGAGATTGCAAAATGAAAATGCATTTCAATCTCAAGAGATGGAGCAGATGAAGAATAATCAAGTAGCCATGCAGCGACAGATGGAGGAGATGATGCGGTTGGTGGCGAGAGTGACGGGATCAGACATGACGACACGGGGAGGATTGCTTCCTTCTTGGTCAGTATTCCTAGTTTCTTCTCTGATTGAATTAAAGTGCATCCACTAAGTTTAAACTATAATGAGAAATATTGAATAAGTAAAAATTAAATGAAAATAAGTAATACATACTTGAACGACAACCACTTATTTTTCTCTCCCTGAATTCATTTTTTTGCCTTTTGTCTCTTTTCATCACAGCCTTGAATTTCTTTTATCACGGCCTGTTTCATCATTTTTTGCTTTTCCTTTCTCTAAGTAAAAATCCCATTTTATGAGGATTGGTGGAAAAAACATTTCTTTGGACAGTTGGGAATGGTTTGTTCTGTTACTATGGGGTACGAGGATCTTGTGTGTAGGTTGGCAGTTCCAATTCAGAGGTCTTGTAGCTGCTGGAGCAGTGGGGTTGTAGGAGTGAAGTTGAAGGTAGCTACTGGACCCCTTGTCATGCAAAAGTGCCCATGCTCTTGATGAGATGATACCACGTATCATATTTTTAAGAGAAACAGAGCTTGTCATGAAAGAATGCTTTTATTTTGACATGTTTAATAATCAGGTCACTTTCAGGTTTAAGCCCAACCCTTTGTGTTACTTAATTCCCAAAGTTTAGCAGAACCTTCACTCCTGCGTAAAGTACTGAGAAAAAGATTGGAACTCATTTGAAATTTTCTAGTAGTTATGGATAGACATAATTATGGAAAACTTTGGTAAGAAGGGGTTTTTGTAATTTCTGAAAATAGTGAATAATAAAAACCAACTGTTAGGGCTGGTCATACTCAAGGGGTTGAGTGGATGGTGGGAAGAGTTGTTCTGCTACAGGTTTGAAGCATCATGGAAATTGGAAATCATTTGGCAAAATTCTTTTATACCTTTCCAGCCCAAATCATCAATGATTAAAGTAATACACTTTTTTTTTTGTGTGTGTGTGGGTGGGTGGGGGGGGGGGGGGAAGGCAGAAAAACAGTATCTATCTAACACATTTTCCAATTTCTCATGAACCCAAATACACAGTAGAACAGATGACTCTCCACCAAAACATTCGGGTTGGTTATGTTTAGCAGTGTATCCAAATGAACCTTGAGAAGACACCACAAAGAAGGAATTCAAAATACTCACAGATGGAATCCCAAGCAGCTTCTGATTTGCAAGAGCCACAACCTGCAAATGAAATTGAGTAAATGAAGCTTTGATTGTAGTAGCATTGATGTAATTTTACTCATGTGATATCCACTTCATTGGCCTCTGATAATTATTGTCAAAAGAAAGTAAACTTACAGAGAAAGCTTCATTTATTTCATAGTAATCAATTTGAGAAGCCTCCAAGCCTGAATTTGAAATGGCTTTTGGTATTTCAAGGGCTGGAGCAGTTGTAAATAACTCAGGTGCCTGCATACCCAATTCCATTGTCAGCACAGAGTAAGAACTAAAACCCAAAAAACACCAAAATATAAGCTCCTTGTAGGGCTGACAAGAACCCATAATACCACAACCATATATGTCTGCATGCCAAGATCCAGTTCCTATATACTATTTCTCTCATGCTGTTATAATGATGTACCTACATACCAAAGCCAGTTCCTGCAAATTGTCTGCAGCTTCTTGGCCACAAGTGACGTGGGATGGGAATGCTCTAACATTACCATTCAATTCAAATGGTATTACCCCTAAGGGCCAACAATTTTAAGAAAATTTCATTACTCCTAAGATTCAAACTGTTTTAGTATATTCCAGGATTAGAAAAGGTAGACGACATGATTACCTTTGCCGCATCAGCATATCCCGTGATCTTCCTCAATTGTATTTTGAGCTCTTTTTTTTCCTATTATGGAAGAATGCTTTACGCTAACTAGAATTATTTTCATTATCAGATTGATAACTTGTAAAGCATGTGATTTGAATTTTCTTTTAATTTTAAACACACTTGTTTGGATGCAATCGATCTTATGGTGGGCATGAGACTAGTTAGATCTAAGATTTTCTTAATATGACAAAATGAGGTGGGAAAATGCATTTGATCATTAGTTTGAATTTAAGAGGGCTCACTTACTTTGCTTTTGATTCCCATGTTTAGTTACTAACAATTTTTTTCTTTGTACAAAAGATTGGGACCGGAGATCAATGTAAAAGAGGCTAATTGCTCGAAGATCTTTTTGTTTTTCATAAGAATATTGTACTTACACTATTTTGGATGCTACATTTTTACTTGAATTAGTAACGACGACGTAGCTAAACTTTTTAATAGTTATATGTTTCCTAATATTTTGAAGGAGCATGTTTTGTACAGTTTTGATTAGTTAAATTAGCAGACTTTATTGTACATTTTATTTTACTTGAATGAGCAGGTTTTATTGTACATTTTATTTGAGTTGAATGGGTAGGTTTTATTCTACATTTTATTTGAGTTGAATGAACATGTTTTATTGTATACTTTATTTTTGTTGAATGAGCAGGTTTTATTATATTCAGAGTAAAGGAGGTTTTTGAGGTGGCAGGCAATAATTTATAAAATAAATATATTATTTTTAGCGACGAATTTATTTGTCGCCTAATAAGGATAAATATATCTTTAATCATTATCCCCGACGTATATAATTTGTCGCCTAAAATATTTTGTGTCAAGGTCAAGTATTTGGCGACGAATTAAGGTGGTCGCCTAATGTATACAAACTATGTGTGACAAAATTAATTCGTCGCCTATTACAAATCATGGCAATTCAAACACTATTTAGCGACAATATAGTTTTGTCGGTAAAAGATAACATTCAGCGACGACTCCATTTTGTCGCCAAATTCCTTTTCACAATTTTTGATCCATTTTTTGGCGACGAATTATATATATTTGGCAACAAAAAATATCCTTTTTGCCGACATTCTTTTTTGTCGCAAATTTATTTCAATTTGGCGACGATATTGAGTTGTCGCAGAAAATTGATATTTGGCGACGATTATCTGTGATCGTCGCCAAATACATTCACTGGCGCCAAATAGCCGACGAACTGGCGACAAAACCAATTTTGTCACAGAATATATTAGGCGACGATTTTGTGATTTTCTGCGACGAATAGTTACGTCGCGAAAAATGATTTTTGTTGTAGTGTAAGGCTAAACACTCACTTAATTAGTACTAATCGAGTTGGTCTGGGTCGGGATCTAACAATAACCTTTACAATCAAATGATTTTCTCTCAAGAAGGTGTCTTAACAAAACACTCTAAGAGATACAATTAAGCTCAATAAAACTTGTCTCTAAAATAGGCGGATATGAAAGTGTAAAACAACTCACACAACACTCTATGAAATGCAAAGATGAATGCTCATGAGGTGGGTGTGTGTGTGTGTGTGTGAATTCTTCAATCAAGTTTGAAATTAAGTCCAATCAATATATGCGAAATGCGTTTAAAAGTTTAAAGCACATAAAAGATTTGATTGAAGTGGTATGCAAATCACATGTAAAACAATTAACTTGTTAATGCTGTGAATATCAAAAGATTACAGGTTGTGTGAAATTAATAAAGTCTAAAACATATGATGCATAATCAATTTGACCTTATCACTTGTTTCTCCAACTATTGTCGGTCCACTTAATCAAGCTTGGAATTATGATTTTAAATCAATCTAAGTACTTTTAAAATAATGAACATAAAAAGCCAAATATAATTTGAAACTTTAAAATCAATGGCTAGCTTGATTAAAAGAAATTCTTTTACAAATTAAATGCATCCAAGTTTAAAACCAAAACATGCATGAACTATAAGATATACTAGATTTAAAACAATGCATTTGTAAATCAAGATTTCAAGATTTCTAAAACAATGTATGTGTGAATAATTCAAATGATGAATAAATTGATTAATGCATCCATCAAATTGCAATATACAAAATCCCTAACAGATCTTGTGACCTAACAAGCTGTATGTGGCAAGTTAGGGGATCAGGATTTGGTTTTTGATTTTTTTTTTGGCCTTGTGACCTAAGAATCTGTATGTGGCAGGTTAGGGGACATGGATTTGGTTTTTTGTGAAATGTTAATTTCATGATTTTGGCTCAATTTGGTATATGAGGCTGGATGGTTTGATTTTTGGAAGCTCATGGGGCTTGGATTTTTTTTGTATGGTCCAATCAACTCAAAAGAAACATGGAACCATTTTTGTATGCTCTTGGTAAGAGGGATTTTTCTTTGACTAAAAGCCTCTTTTAGTGCCTAGGTGGTCAAACATGGCTCATATGGGCTAACCAATGGGACCTTAAGCTTTTGAAATGGCTTAGATCTCATATGGTGTCATTTTTGTAAAGAATATTTAAAAATATCTCCTTTGGATAGAGAATATCTAAAAATATCTTTACTTGGAGAGAATCTCTAATGTTCCCTTTATTTTGGGACAGAATATCTTAAGATATCTTTCTTTGGGAGAGAATGCCTCAAATCTCCTCTCTTTTGGGAGAAAATCTCTCTAATTGCTTTCTTTTGGGAGAGAATCCCTCAAAGTATCTTTCTTTTAGGAAAGAAACTTCCTAATTTTTTTTTGGAAGGTTGCTAATTTGTAGCACTTACCTCCTTTCTTTTCTCCTTGTTTCCTTCTTTGGTTTGCTCTCTTCTATAAAAACAATGGGAGATTGGATCTCTTGCTCTTATTGCTTTCTTTTGCAAAAAATCTCAAGAGGGCTTCAACACCAAGAGTTTTTTCTTCTTCAAGGATCTTCAAGTTTTTCTTCTTCTGCTCCATCAATGGTTTCAAGTAAGTCTTCTTTTCCAAAAAAACTCCATTATAGAAGTAGGATGGTTTAAAAAAAAAGAGTTCTTTTTTTTTCTTCTTTCCTTCTTTTCTCTTTTTTTTTTGCACGTGTTCCTTCTTTTTTTTTCACGTGTTTTTCTTTTTTTTTTCTCGTGCTCTTTTTTTTGCATGTTTTTTTTTTGCTATTTTTTTGGGCCGTACAGACAGATCCGCACGGATCTGGTCGTACGGCCATGTGGCCTGTGGGCCAGCCCTAATTTTTTTTTTTTGCTATATTTCTCTCTCTGTTTTTTTTTTTTTTTTGCTTACCATGATAATGCGTTTTATGCAAATCAAGATGTTCATGCATTTTTTTTTTTTGATGCATCAAATAGAAGGCTAGGATTTCTAGGTCAAGTCAGCATGAGTTTTGACTTTGATTGGTTTTGACCAAGTTGGATTGGAATTGGTCAAACTTTTGTCAAGAGCTTTCTAGCATCTAATGCATGATATTTTTGTAAATTGAGCTGGGAGCATGATGTGATGGAACATACCTAAAAATCTTTACAAATTTTCGAAATTTGGAGCTCGCGACATGTTGAACCCTTCCTGATTTGCGGAGATTTGAGAGGTTTCGAAACTTTGGAGTTTTGGAGCTCGCATCGATATTAAGCCCATCTTCAAGCTTTCTATTTCTTTTGGGGCGTTTCCCTTTTCTTCAGAATTGCCCCAGAATCATGCCAAAATTTCGCCAGATTCTTTTTTAGTGAAATTCTGTTTTTTTTATGATGATCTTTTTATTTTCCAACCTTTACAGGTGGTTCATCCAGAACGAACAAGGGTAAAGAGTCTGTTACAAACGTACCTCGTCGATCTGCTAGATCTTACAATGCGGCCGTTCAGCAGGCCTAGCAGAAGGTCCAGTATGTTGAGAGAAACTTGGAAGAGTACGACTCCCTCAACAGAGATGAGATGAGACAGCGATTGATCGCTCTCAAAGGTGAGGAGTTCTATATGATCATGGTAAGCAACCGTCCTTAGGTTATGAATGATCAGAGGGTGTTGCCTAAGCCTACCTTTTTCTTTGATGATGCAGTCCCTGACGACATAACATACCAGGAATATGTTTTCAGTTCTCTTACACAGCTGATGGTGAGGAGAGGACTGTTGTTACCCAATCGACGTTTGATCGTACTATCTCGATCATGAGCCTTTCTCCCACGTGCTCTAAGAGGGAAGATCCTCCAGGCTGGGTGATAAGGACCAGTGTGATCAAGACCGGGATTTTTGGTGGCGGTCCTTCTGAATATATGGAGAAGTCGCCTGCCCATATGGACATGTTGATGCCGGCTAGCGGCTACCAGGGCTCTGATTATCCGTCGGTCGATTTGAAACCGGTTGTCGCGACCCCGGACCGGGTTAGGGACCAAATCCGGGATCAAGAGTGCGAACTGTTGATGCCGCGCCATGTGCATCTCTTTGGTTGGCTAATCCGTACACGGAAATAAAGAAAACATTTTATCCGTGCACGTGATTTCCCACATGATTCCGTGTTGAGGATTATCCATACTTATCATCTCACAAAAACATACATTTTCAATATGTGGAAGCGTGTAGTAAATCATATTCATACCATTCTATAAACAAGACTGAATTCATAATTAAAGATAACATAATATCAGAATGAGCAATGATCATATTGGCATTTCCCAAAAGCATAAAGTTAATGTTTATACAAAAGATCAGTTAGTTTAATTTGCCCCAAAAATAAAGGCCAACAAAGGCCAGTACATCACAAAAGAATACCCCCAAAGAAATGAAACAAAAGTTCCCAAAAAGGTGTCAAATCTCCAAGTCAGTGGATCAAACTAACCAGGTCATCCAAGCTTAGTGGTGCTGAGTCTGTTGACACCAAAAATGTCACTTTGCCTCTTCAAAATCCAAAGAGCTACATGAAGTCGCAACCTGCCATAAATAGGGAATGCTACTTCCAAAAAATCAAATCTTGTCAGAATCAAACAAAAACTGCAAGATCCTTCAAGACAGCCAAAAGAGGAGTACACAAGAAGTTTCGGGCCATTTCAAAATCATTTGGCCTAACTTCGCTTCTCCGGCAGCTGAAAAGGAGCCCCCGGCGGCGAAAGCATCGGAGACACCAAATCTTCGATCAGAGCCGATGGATGGTCTCAAAATACATCCAAAAGGCTCCACGTCAAGTTCCGAGTCAAACCGACAACGTTTGACCCTACATCAACCCTCGAACAGCTAAATCAAGCCTCTCGGCGGCGAGAACCACCGAGGCCATCACTCATCAAATAGAGCACATGGACGGCTTCAAAATGCTTACAAAGGGCTACACGTCAAATTTCAGGTCATTTCGACAACATTTGACCATACTTTGATGCTCGGAAGCCAAATCAGGCCTCTCTGCGGCGAAGCTCCCCGGGACCATGGTTTCCAAGATAGAGCCTATAGATCATCTTAAAATGACTCCAATAGGTTCCCTGTCAAATTTCAAGTCAATCGGACATCGGTTGATCGTACAACAAGCCGCAACATCTTCATCGCGACAAAAGCAAGTCTACTGGTGATAGGACCCCAACGGCTTCAAAACTGAAATAAAAGCCTATGGTTGGTCTTATTTATTGCTTAGCAGGCTTCAACCCAAATTTCAGGTCATTCCGACATCGTTTGACCCAGTTTCAGCTTCTGACGGAAAATCGGAAGCTCTGCGCGACAAAGTCTTCGGCTTTCTCAGAAAATTGGAAACTTTGCAAAATAAAATACACGGATTCTCATCAGGTTTTCTACAGGGAAATCAGACCAATAGATGATAAAAAAATGTCAAGGAAAAATACAGAAGAAAAAAGAATAAAAAAATAGCAAAAACGGACACAAAACGGGACAAAAGGGGGAAAACCCCCCAGGGTCGCCGGCCCCTGCGACTCTGGCCCAGGATCGCCCGCCCTTGCGACCCTGGAGCCCGATATCGCCGGGAGGGCCCCGAAAACCCCGTTTTTCACTGTTTTTTCGCGATTCGAAGCGTCCGGTCTCTGGTATTTTCCAAAAATCATACTTTTGAGACACCAAATCCTCTCACATCCGTCAAAAACATGGGTTAATCATCAAGAGTATCGAAATCAACATTGATCACCAACTGGTCAACCAAAAAAGTGTGCTTTCTTTCTACCCGACCGATCGAGAAATCGACAGGACAGATGGCACCGACCCGCTGTTGGCAACCAACACCTGAAGTTACATGGTCATCCGATGTCGATCTACATGAAGATCCATCGATGATCATCGCCAGAAGAATCCCAAAAGACGCGGCACGGCCTGCGACTCTTCAACTACTCGGCGACCACTTAATGCGATTAATTGACTAGCTTTATTACAGTCATTAATCCATTTCTTGGACGGCCCAATCAGAAGCAAGAATCCGGGAGTTACAAGTCAAGAGATTCATGGCATTTAACCCATGAAACTCTTCCCATCATGGCGATTAAAGGCGATTAAATGCCCTTAATCTCCTCCGGCCAATCAGAAGCCAAGAAAAAGGAGTTACAAAATAAAGCATTCAATCTTGTAACTCCTCCCTTTATGTAGCTTTATGACAATTAAGGCTCATAAACCCTCCTAAATGGCTACCTAAAAGCCTATAAATAGGAGAGCTCTCCAAGAAGAAAAAAGCACAGACAGCAGAGAAAACAAACAACAGACTATAGAAAATCCGGAAACTCAGACAGAAAAAGGCATCAAAGAGAGAAAACTCTACGGAAATCCTACACCGACCACCGTTACAAGGTGACAAAAGTCCCTTGGGGGGTAACCCCCCAAGGTCCTTGCCCTCTCCTTCTAACTACAATGGCTTAGACATGGCTTTTCAGCCCGTCTACTTAGTTTTTTATTGGACATAGGACCTCCTTTTGGTCTTTGTCCTCTAAAAACCTGAGGTTATAGCCAAGCCAAGCGAATCAATAGCATTCTCTGTTCTCATCTGCATGGATGATGGCGAAGTCCACATATGGCTTCTGACCGTCAATCTGAACGGGTCCCCCATAATCTCCTGAGAAGTTAGATCCTCCTTTTCTTGCTTTTCATTGTAGTTTGTATTTTTTTCAAAAGAGACAAAAAATCACAACTCTTGTCTTTCATTATTGATAAGGATTGTAAATCGGCTATAAGCGCCAAAATCGGCTATAAACGCCAAAAATTGGCTATAAATGCCAAAAAATCTCCTTTCACGGCAAATCAAAAAAATGTCTCTTTTCTTAAATATATGTGCAATGGAAAACTTGAAAGAAGTTGATTTCCTTTTTACTTGCGAAGGTTGATCTCCGGATCACCACTTGCAATTCCAAGTAAAATAGAAAATCTGGCACACCCACACAAAAAAATGTTGATGCACGCCTCTGGCCCTTTCCGGTTACGAGAGGGTCGGACCCAAACGGACTCCCACGTCCGCCGACCTCGGTAGAACCGAGCGGAAGCGCTGTTCCATCAAGCTGGCACACCCGGTGGGACCCGTTCATTTGAGAACACGATGCTAGAAATGAAATATTTGCATATCATATCTATTGCTCTATGCTTATACTTCTTTTCTTGATTCCTTGGCTACTTTCTAATTGGTGGCCTATGTTGGATTCCGCATCTAAAAAAATGAGATGAGATTTTTTGGGAATTTCTAATTCTTTGAATTTATTTCCACTCTTTCTCTTTTCAATAAAAAAAACAAAAAATCAGATTTTTCATTTTGGATTCTAAATTGAGAAACCTTGATCCTTTCCTATCGTTCATCGTGTTTGCAGAAATGTTGAGCCTGTTCGACTAAGGTTTTGGGCCATCGTTTCTCTTCGATGAGTTCATTAAAGATCTAGAAAAAAAAATTCAGATTTTTCATTTTGGATTCTAAATTGAGAAACCTTGATCCTTTCCTATCGTTCATCGTGCTTGTAGAAATGTTGAGCCTGTTCGACTAAGGTTTTGGGCCATCGTTTCTCTTCGATGAGTTCATTAAAAGATCTAAAAAAATAAAAAATAAAAAATAAAAAATCAGATTTTTCATTTTGGATTCAAAATTGAGAAACCTTGATCCTTTCCTATCGTTCATCGTGCTTGCAGAAATGTTGAGCCTGTTCGACTAAGGTTTTGGGCCATCGTTTCTCTTCGATGAGTTCATTAAAAGATCTAAAAAAATAAAAAATAAAAAAAAAACAAAAAATTAGATTTTTCAGTTTGAGTTCAAAATTGAGAAACCTTGATCCTTTCCTATCGTTCATCGTGCTTGCAGAAATGTTGATCCTATTCGACTAAGGTTTTGGGCCATCGTTTCTCTTCGATGAGTTCATTAAAGATCTAAAATATATATATATATAAAGACATAGACCACTAAGGTTAAACCAACTGCGTTCTTTGATCATGGTTGATTCGAGAAAAGCCTTGTCCAGAGTGTGGAGACAACTTGACTGTTCTAGGCAACGGTCCTCCAAACGGGTTCATTAAGTAATCCTACCCTTACCTGGGGGCAATTCTATCAATCGAGATTTTATAAGACCGGGTTAGGAGGACTATGTGTACTCTCTCGTCTTTTAAATAAATTTTTTTTTCAAAAATAAAATTTTTAAAAATAAAAAATTTAAAATAAAACATTTTAAAATAAAAAATAAAAAATAAAAAAATTTCAAAAAAAAATCTTAAAAAAAAAATAAATAAATAAAATGATTTTTTTAAAAAAAAATCTTCAAAAAAAAAACTTCCGTCATTTTGGGTTTAGATTGGAGAAATCTTGGTCTTCTCCTTTCTGAGCACTGGCGCTAGCGGAAATCGCTGAGCCCGTGTTCAGATTGGAGTGCCTTTTGCTCTATTTGATGAACCCGATATTGGCCTTTCAAAAAAAAAACTCGTCATTTTTTTATTCAGATCCGATAAATTATGGTTCATTTCTTTCTGAGCACTGGCGCTCGCGGAAATCGCTGAGCCCATGTTCAGATCGGAATACCATCTGCTCTGTTTGATGAATCCAATCTTGACCTTTCAAAACAGAGAATCTCATCTCATGGATGCGGTCTCAAAACATTTGTGTCTAGCGGTACTAGTACGCCCTTTCAGGGTCTATTGTATTACGTCCGGCACATTTGTAACTCCAACTTAATATTCTTCTTACCTCGAGCAAGCTCTGCTTCTCGATAAGTCGAATTTAAGTTCGCAATTGCTTCTAGCAGTCACTGGGACGCTCATTCTGAGCTTACCATACCGGCAATCAGAACAATTGTACCCTCTATGGCGTTTTGCTTTCTTCATATTGCTTGGGTCATCTTCCTCGAGCAATTTGAAAAGACAAAACCATAGAACTTTCCATTTATGATCATTATATTCTTGTGATTACTAATGGATGTGGTCTTGTTTCAGAAATTTTTTCAAAAAAACTAACAATGGTAGCATCGCTTACCATTACCTTCGATGAGAACAAGCACCAAGTCATGCTTCAACAAAAGCAAACTACGCGCACCTACAAGCGCCCAATCAGCTGCCGAAGTTTCAACTCCCTCGGCAACTCTCTAAACTCCGGGTCGACCTCGACTCCCCGGACTATCGTCTTTGGGACGCTGGGACTATTCCCACTTCCCGAGGAATAAACTGCTCCTTCCAAGAAGCAGAAACTCGCCTCTCAACGTGTCACTACCGTGACACCAAAGGCGAGCACCAGAAGGCCCGAAGCCCGTGGCAGCCCCACGAAGCCTCGACCAGCAAACGACTAGGTCTATCCCAAGACTTGGTCCCCAAGACCTTCACCAAAACAGAGAAGGTCCCAAACATCTACCAAGCCAGCATTCCTGGCCCCACTCAAGGAGAACCAGTTCTACCCTCTTGCCTACATGAAAGAGGAGAGACCCATCTCCAATCTGACTCCCAAGTCAACCCAGCATGAGCCGGCTTGTTCCTACAAGCCCAAAATCAAGTCATGCATCACAAGGCCTCCGCAACCACCTGCTAAGGCCTACAAACCTGCAGTTCGACCCTTCATCTCTACAGGGGTCGAACTCCAAAAATTCAAAGGTTCGCTGCAACAGGCGAAGGACAGGGTTCGCATCCTGTCCTTGCCCAGCTACAAAGAAGACAGGCTCGGCTGCTGCGCCCGAGGGAGCACATCCTTCATCGTCAAAGCCCAGCCAGAGCTGACCGAAGCTCAAATTGCTCGTCGTATACACCGCCGCGTGTCGTATCGGCAAAAGAGACTAGAGCAGCAAAGGACCCAGCCTCTTACACTTCAAGTCTCTCCCAAATGGGTCGAAAAAGAAAGACCCAACCAAGTTGCTGCCGTCCATATGGTTGGAAAAACCAGAAGGCGCCAAAAGTCAGCAACAAAAATCCATGTCTGACGTCCGATGACCCGCAGCGTCTCCAGGACAAGAAGACATTCAGAAGAATCCCCTGCTCCTTCAAGCAAAGGACAACAGAGTGATCCTTCCTCAAGCTCTTCTTCAAAAAGAATGAGCCCTAGCTCAGTCAACAGGACAGTTTCTTCGTTCGAATCACGAAGGATGAACGTCTTGGCTACAAATTCTGAGCCACCACCCCGCAATCCACCTCAAGATGATGCGATCACCAGCATCCAGCAGTTGGAACAAGGCCAGCAGAGGATTGAAACTCTGATGGAAAACCTTCTCATCGCCTTCCAAAATCAGGCGAACAATGAACCTCCTCCGAATCATCAAGACGATGAGGTAAATGGAGAAGAAAATGAGTCACGTGCCCTTACCAAAAAGGACGTAGACAGTATCCTCGCCAAAGTAAAAGAAGAGGATATACTCAAGGAGCATGGGATCAAGCCACCATATCCCTTATGGATGGACTCGGTCCCGTTCCCCACCAAATTCAAGGATCCTACTCTCCAAACATATACGGGGAAAGGATCAGCCAGAAAGCACGTCATCCACTTCGAGATCTTGACGGGAGCTATCGCGGATCAAGATGCACTCAAGATCCGCCTCTTTGCAAGTATCCTAAAAGGTACGGCCTTTGATTGGTACTCCACTCTGCCGGAGGACTCCATCCAAAACTGGGCCATGCTAGAGACATGCTTCCTGACTCACTTCAAAGGTGAGGATCATCCCGCTACTATGGCTCAGCTGTACGGCCTAAAACAGGGGGAGAATGAGTCAACATATGACTTCATTCACAAGTGGAAAGCAATGGCATACAAATGCTCTGATGTATTGCCACAAGCGTCTCTAGTCGACATCTGCCGAAACAACATGAGAGCTAGAATCCGCTCCATGATCATCGGCAACAAATCAAAGAACCTGGGAGAACTCCTAGAAGTTTCCATGGAAGCTGAAACGGTGATTAAAGACCTCTACAGTCAGAAATCATCAAGAAAAGAGCCAACCGCCATTGCAACCTCAAAACCAAAGAAAAAAGAGGTCCTCAATGTGCAGACCAAGTCAGCTCCTCAGCCACCAAAGAAAGCTGAAAACAAAGCTGCGGGTAAGAGGCCTGAACTCCCAGATGCCTTCAAAGAACGAGTAGAGAAGAAATACCTGTTTGATGAAGATGTTGATGAAATCTTCGGGGCTCTTGTGGCAAACGGCAAGCTCACCTTACCCGAACCAAAATGACCAGGTGATGTTGGCAAAACCAACGATCCTCGGTACTGTTCATATCACCAGATGATCTCGTATCCTCTCAATCAATGCTTCGTTGTGAGGGAGAGAATAAACGAGATGTGGAAAAACGGAGTCATCACCTTTGACAAAAACTATGGGTCTGTCTCCGTCAACATGGTGACATGTGGACAAACATCAAAATCACTGAAGAAAAAGATCACTACTTCCTTCAAGGTGATAAACTCAATCCAAGCGTCCGAGGAACTGGTTCCTTACTCGACACCAGACGGACAACCCATATGGGTACATCCCGATCTCCTGGAAGATGAAAATTGGGAGGTCGTGAAAACAAAGCCTACGGCTCAACAGCGAAGGCACGCTAGAAAACATCTCCTCAAGCTCAAACGGCAAGAGAAGACCCAGCCTAAACAAGAAGTCAAAGAAAAGGTAGAGGCTTCCTCTACCGCTTCACTGGAGGCAACAAAAACATCCCTTCCAGAGACTTCAAAGGGGGTAAGAAAATTCACTCTCAGTGTTTTCATGCCACCTCAATTCAAAGAAGCCACGCAGGAGGCATCATACTCTTGCAATTCGGTAGTTGGATTCTCCATTGATGGATACGAGTCCAGCGACACTGATGATGGATTCGAATCCAACTACACAGACGAGTGGGAGGAGTCCCTTGAAATAGGAGAATATCTCTCCGATGAAGAATGGGTTCCTGAGACTCACCTTATGCCAGTAATCTGGTATAACCCCCTACAGCCACAAGGATCCTGGTCTGATGATGAAGAAGACCAAGAGGCTGTACAAGAAAATGCTGTTGGACCAGCACCCCTAATTGCTCCAGTGGAAATCAACAATCTTGAGCCATAAAGAGTTGTTGAAGAAGAAGATTTGGCTCCCATGCCTGATCTTGAAGAATACGCAAGGATCTTGCAGCGTCTCGCTCTAGAACAAGAGCAAGACCGTGTCAACGAGCCTCCTCGCAATCCAGAGCCTGAAGTCCCTGAAGACCATCGTCCCTTAACTCCTGAAAATGGAGAAAATTGCTGGACAGACGATCCTCTTACATCCTAGGATGAGTCTGACTCCGATCAGGCAACGTCTCCCGTCAGAGCTTCCTGTAATGTGATAATTCGAGATTATAGCTCTTCCGAAGCATCGTCTGATGAGAGCACTTACACTCCGGCGACTCCTAGCATTGTATCTTCTGAAGCCACCTCGTCTCACGTGACTTTCACTGAGATGACACCCTCTCAGTTTTCTTCTCCTGAGACCGTGACTTCAAAGTTCACACCCATCCTGGCTGAAGAATTCCCAGCTATTGATGCTTGGGACGATGAATAGGTCAACGAACAAGAAAGGTTGCTGGATGTTGTTCAGGACTTGTTCCCGAAAAATGCTCCGTGCAACACAATCACTGAGGATGGCAACTCCGCTGCTGATACATCCTCAGCAAATGAAAAACGACAGCCTCTTGATCCTGAAGACAATCTTCCAAACGAAGACCCTTCTCAAGAAGCTCTCGAAGTTGGTAGAGGCACCCGCTCTGGCTACGACTACCATAAAAATTACAACCAATCTTCCTTTACATATGTAAATCCTTCGGGAAAAGATGTTGTAAGCGCCCCTAGTGGCAATAATGATGAACATGCAGGCCCTAAGGAGGCTTTCAAGTATGACTTGATTGAACACTTCAAGCACATACCTGCATGTCTGCACGTCCTGGATTTGTTGCGAATGTCTCCGCACACTTGTGATAATCTCATTTCAGAATTACAAAAGCTGAATGAGGATGTCGACAAACATGCCCCGCAAGTCCTCCAAATTGAAATGGATTACCGAGTCAAAAAACTCAGAAGCTTCCTCAAAGGGAGAAAAGAAGAAAACTGAGGGATCATGCATTGAATGCCTCTCGGTTAAAAAAGCAGCCAGTGCAACCATCACCTTCACAAAGGACGACCTCCTACTTGGCGAAACAAGGCACAACCGACCCCTGTACTTCACAGGGTACATTAAGGAAATGCCTACGCACAGAGTTCAGATCGACCCAGGTTCTGCACTCAACCTCATCTCCATATCGGCTCTCGAAGAGTTGGGCATCCCACCTAGTAAGCTGAGCCACACATCTATATCTATCTTTGGATACGATGGGAGTACGCAAAGGCCTATCGGTAAAATCAGGTTCAAGTTGCAGATCGGTGATCTTATCTCTGAGGTCACAGTGTATGCAATAAAAACCCCTTCATGCTACAACATCCTTCTCGGACGCCCTTGGATCCACGAGAATGGTGTTGTCCCTTCAACTCTACATCAATGCATCAAGTTTGTTGGCGACGACGGCATGATACATCGAGTCTTTGCGGACAGAAAACCCTTCAAATGTAAAGAAGTCCACTTTGCAGACTCACAAATGTATGAAGGTGAAAAAGAAGAAGAGGAGAAGCACACAGCATCCTTTGCCGAAAATCTCCAGAAAGGCAAAGGCAAGGCTCCTCAACAATTGCCGAAAGAAAACAAACCATCCGGTAAATCCGAAGAGAGCATTCAAACTCCCTTCATCATCTCCCTCAAACCTTCAAAGCCTTTGGTCATCACAACTAAAGTGAAGAAGGCAAAGCAAAAGCCTGGGGGCAAATTTCTTGTCTCTTTCGTGTCTATCATGCAAGACACGGATTCGGATTCAGAGCCAGAAGATGACACACCGTCAAGCCAAGCTGACACTCAGCAAGTTTAGCCTGCTCTTACTCCAATGGAGACAACTTCTGACATAGAAGATCCTATGTCAGCTTCCTTCGTTGTTCCAGCAACTTCAACAAAGGAAAAGCCGATCTTCTTCCATAGATCGAATGCTTCTTCATCAAACTCCATGCCTGAACCTTTCCAAAATGAAGGTATGCCTCAACTATCCTTATATAGTTCTGTGGCACAAGCTATTATGAAGAAAATGGGCTATGACGCTCAAAACCCAGTCGATTTGGGAGAAGGACGCGGTATTCTCACTCCATTGGGACCCGTCTTGACCAAAAGCCAGCTGGAAGATTGGAGACTCTACGGCTATATAGAAAAGTCTTCACACGTGTTAGGGTATGATCCCGACACTCCCCTGAGACAGTTGACACAAAGGCTTAAAAGTCAATATACTGACCAAGCCACAACATCTCAAGTCCATGAAGACATTGATCTCCCTGGGTATCTCTTTGATGAGTCACCTGACAAAGATCCAGGAAGCTCATCCAATTGGCACGATTTCTCCGAAAATGAAGAGGAGTTGTCCGATGGCACAGACGTATGGTCTTCTGACCCAGAAGAACCCTCATCTCCAAAAGAAGTAGCCTACTTCGACCCGGTTTCAATAGGCGATTGGGATCATCTCATAGCAAGCCTTGGGAAAATTCCGATCAAGAAGACCCGTAGAAAGGAACAAAACCTTGGTCTGGAAATGCCCTTGAAACCCCAGAAGGTTTCGTTGAGCTGGAAGCCTCTGAAAATATTGCGGAGGAACCACCTTCGAACCTTCCAACAGAAGATCCTGTTCAAAAGATAGACTTGGGAACACCAAATAACCCAGGTCCTGTATTCATAAGCAAGAATGTAAAGGATGATGAGTTGCCTGAGTATATCGCCTTTCTTCATGAGTTCGTTGATTGCTTTGCATGGTCTTACGCTGAAATGCCTGGCTTAGATCCCAAAATAGAGGTCCACAAACTCAATCTTCAAGAAGACATCAGGCCTGTCAAGCAAGGCCAAAGAAGATTCCCTCCAGATGTGATGGATAAATTTGAACAAGAAGTTCAAAAACTCAAAAGCGTCGGCTTCATCCGTGAGGAACAACATCCTGAATGGTTGGCCAACATTGTCCCCATAACAAAGAAAAATGGGCAGATCAGGGTCTGTATTGACTATAGAGACCTGAATGGCGCATGCCCAAAAGATGAATTTCCGCTCCCCATACCAGAGGTAATGATTGATAATACCTGTGAATTCGAGCGAATGACATTCATGGATGGTTTCTCTGGCTACAATCAGATAAAGATGCATCTTGAAGATGAAAAACATACATCTTTTCAGACACCATTTGGCGTGTATTGTTACATTGTCATGCCATTTGGTCTGAAAAATGCTGGTGCCACATACCAGAGGGCTATGATGAAAATATTCCAAGATATGCAGTACAAGACGGTTGAATGTTACATTGATGACCTCGCCGTCAAAAGCAAAAGAAAAGAAGATCATCTCGAAGACCTTCGCGAAGTCTTCCTCCGGCTTCGCAAACACAGACTACGAATGAATCCTTTGAAATGCTTCTTCGGCGTCTCATCAGGTAAGTTCCTCGGATTCCTAGTTCGGAAAGCTGGAATAGAGCTTGACCCCATAAAAGTCAAAGCCATTCTAGAAATGCCCTCTCCAAGAACCTTGAGAGAACTCAAAGGGCTTCAAGGGAGATTGGCCTACATCAGACAGTTCGTCTCCAATCTTTCGGGGAAATGCCGTCCATTCTCCTGGTTGATGAAAAAAGGTGTAAACCTTGTCTGGGATGCTGACTGTGAGGCTGCTTTCCAAGATATCAAGTCATACCTGACAAAACCTCCAGTGTTAGCTGCTCCTACCACTGGAAAACCATTCATCTTGTACACAAGAGCCCTTGATCACTCTTTAGGAGCTCTGCTTGTGCAAGAAAATGATCAAAGAAAAGAAGCTACTCTATATTACCTCAGCCGCATGCTAGTAGGTGCAGAGCATCGCTACTCTCTAGTCGAAAAAGAATGTATTGCAGTGTTGTTCACCATACAAAAGCTGCGTCACTACTTGCTTTCCAACACAGTCTACCTGGTCTCGAGGGTCAACCTCTTGAAGGTCCTCGTCACAAAGGCAGGTTCTCTCAATGCTCGACTGGCAAAATGGTCCATCCTTCTGTCACAACTTGATATTAGGTATGTACCACAAAAGGCAATCAAAGGGCAAGCTCTAGCGGACTTCCTCACAGAGCATCCATTGCCTAAAGATTCTCCACTCAGAGATGATCTCCCAGACAAACCAGTCTACAATGTGGAGACTTTCTCACAAAGTGCCTCCTGGGACATGTACTTTGACGGTGCAACCAGGAAAAATGAAAAAAGACAGCTGATATCGGGAGTTGGCATCCTCTTTGTTAGCCCTGACAAATACATGATTCCACACGCTTTCTCGCTACTGGAACCATGCACAGACAATGCAGCTGAATATCAAGCTCCGATCCTAGGATTGGAACTCGCCATCGAATCCGGTATCACCATGCTGGAAGTCTTCGGAAACTCTCAACCGATCGTCAACCAGATGAATCAGAAATCTGAAGTCAGGAAGCCAGATCTGCTGCCTTACTACAACAAGCACAATCGTTTCTGCAAAAGTTTGACATCTGTCACATCACCCACATTCGTAGAGGTGAAAACATACGTGCAGATGCCCTGGCTGGACTTGCCGCATCTATGGCAATCCAGGAAGGGGAAAATATGCAAATCACAGTGTGCGAAAGATGAATCCTTCCTCCTCTTAACACACACCAAGCAGTTGCTGAATGCCACCAAGTGGTTGGAAGTCGGATTTCAATCCTTCAAACTTCAATCGGCGACTGGAGGGATCCGTTCATTGATTACATTATGTTCGAAATCCTACCTGAAGATCCAAAAGAACGGGTAAGCATCCAAAGGCGAACCCCAAGCTTTCATTTGGATATTCCTTCAAAATTCCTTTACAGGAAACCCTTCAACGGAGTACTTCTACGCTGCTTGTCACAACAAGAGGCTGTAGAAACACTTAAAGAAGTTCATGCTAGTCTTTACGGAGCTCATCAGGCTGGTCCCAAGCTCTATGATCAGATAAAAAGGTTAGGTTATTACTGGCCTACCATGGTAGCTGACGCAATGCAATTTGCTAAGCGCTGCCAAAAATGCCAAGTTAATGGAGATTACATTCACATGCCTCCAGAATGGCTGCATCCTACAGCGATTTCATGGCCTTTCGAAGCCTGGGATATGGACATCATAGGTCCTATTTCTCCCCCTTCGAGCAAAGGTCATCGCTTCATCTTCGCCGCTACGGATTATTTCTCCAAGTGGTCAGAAGCATTTACGTTCAACGAAATGAAGACCTCATCAATCCTTCAGTTCCTGCGCACCAACATCATTTGTCGTTTCGGCATACCCAAAAGATTCATCCATGATAACGGACCACAATTCCGAGATCATTGATTCTACAGGTTCTGCGACAAATACAAAATCCAAAGCTGTCATTCAACTCCATACAATCCGGCAGCAAATGGATTCGCAGAAGCTTTCAACAAGAAACTCTACAAAATCCTCAAAAAAATGGTCTCTAGTCACAAAAGAGACTGGAGCAACAAATTGTCTGAAGCTTTGTGGGCCTATCGAACCACCGTTCGAGGACCAACCCATAGCACACCATTCTCCTTGGTCTATGGATGCGAAGCTGTCGTGCCCTTGGAAGTACAAATTCCTTCCTTGAGGGTATCCTTGCAAAATGACATGACTCAAGAAAGCAATGTCAAATTGCGACTCCATGAGCTGGACAATCTCGATGAGAGGCGGCTCAAAGCCCAACAAAGCATTGAACTTTACCAAGCACGCATGGCAGGATCTTTCGACAAAAAGGTCAGGCAACGTGCCTACAAAAAGGGTGACTTGGTTCTTACGGTAAAAAGACCAATGGTCTTCGCTCACAAGTCCAAAGGCAAATTTGAGCCAAAATGGGAGGGACCCTACGTCATCGACAAGGTTTTCTCCAACGGCGCATACGCACTCCTAAACATGGAAGGTGACTGATGTATGCTGCCCATCAACGGCAAGTTCTTAAAACGGTACTACCCTTGAAGACTTACCCAACTGGGTAAGAGCAATGCCTGTATGGCCAAAACCGGTTTCCAGGTACACGCTCGCTAAACCCACCCTTTTTAAGATTTTCATGTCAAATGTTGAAATTTCTAGAAATTTAAACAATGCTTACTTTCATCGTTTCATTGTTAAAAAAAATCCAAGTTTAGGAACCTTTCCCTAACTTGACCCAAAATTTTCAACTCTTGAACCTAAAATTCGTGGTTTGCAACAAAATTCGGATTCAGGGATTTCCACCCTAGTCCACCCTACCTTTTACCGCCTAAATGGTTTTCGGTCAAAACTTATGACCCTCGTGTCTTTAAACAAAAAAATGGTTTTTCAAAAAACCGCAGGGAAGCGACGTTTAGTCGATACTCGCACAAATCGGAAGCATGCGAACCACGTTCGACACTTCCAAAATCGCAGGGAAGCGACATTTCGTCGATACTTGCAAAATCAAAAACTGTGGAGATGCAACATTTCAGTTGATATCCACAACCCAAATTTCAAAGGTTTGAAAAAACCTAAAAAACCATGGAGACGCAACATTTCAGTTGATATCCATAACCCAAAGGTTCGAGAAAACCGCAAATTTCAAAAATCGTGGGGAAACGACATCAAGTTAGTACCCGCAAAACCAAAACTTTTGAAAAGCAAGGATGCGATATTCCATCGATACTTGCACCCAAATCCATGAGGATGCGACATTCCATCGATACTCGCAACCGAATGAGCAGGGATGCGACATTCCATCGATACTTGTAAGAACATTCAGCAGGGAGGCGACTTTTAGTCGATACTTGCATTTTTTAAAACCAAAACCGGCTATAGATGCCACCGAAATAGGCTATAAATTCCACAAACTAGCTATCAATGCCACAAAACAGGCTATAAATGCCATAAAACCGGCTATCAATGCCACAAAACAAAACCGGCTATCAATGCCACAAACAACCTATAAATGCCACAAAACCGGCTATCAATGCCACAAACCAAAAATTTGGCTTTCAAAAAACACAAAAAAAAAACCCGGGCTATAGATGCCACCAAAACCGGCTATCAATGCCACAAAATCGGCTTCCATGCCACAAACAAAATCTGGCTCCCATGCCAAAACAATCATTTGACAAAAGATTTTCACAAAATGATAAACTTTTGATCACATCCCATTTAGCAATTACTTTTATCACAAAAAGATTTAAGTAAGCGTAGGGAAAACAAAAAAAAAAGAGCATCCCATTTAGCAATTAATTTCATCACAAAAAGATTTAAGTGAGCGTAGGGAAAACAAAAAAAAAGTACAAAAAAAAATACATGTGGTACCAAAAAAAAGAAGAAAGTGTTCACAAGCACTATAGAAAAAAGAGTACAAAAAAAAAATACATGTGGTACCAAAAAAAAAAGAAAGTGTTCACAAGCACTAAAAAAAAATTACCAAAAAAATACAAGTGGTACAAAAAAAAAGAAGGATAGTTTCTGCTACAAAAATCAGGAGCTCAGCCAAAAATGGTCTCCAACCAAGAGTTCATCTCCTCAAGTAAACTTTTGGCCTCAGCCGTCAGGGATTCCAAGGCACGCTTCTTTAGGAACTTGCCATGAGATACTGGGGTGGGCTGTAACCCTTCTTTCGCACCGGGAAGCTTATCTCGAGCAGTTCGCCATTGTTTGTTCTCTTCAGACTTCCTTTTAAGAACTCGATCGGCGTCTGCAACCCGACGAATCAGAGCACTCTCCCTGTCACGAGCCTCTGTTATTGCAGCCCACTTGGCAGCGACTTGTGCCTGCAGATGCTCAAGACGTTTCCTGGCCTCATCGACCTCCCTATCAAGGATGTTAAGGTCATGTGTCAGCCCAATGATGGCTAGCTCTTCTAAGTTCTTCTCTCGGACTATCTGCTTCCTACTTTGTGTAGCCTCATCCAGGTTAGACTGAGCCTTATCCGCAGGGTCCAGGGAACATCTCCTTGAAGAACTGGTCGTCAGGAAAACCCATGGTCTCAAACCACTTGTCACCCAGCTCAATGATCCTATCAACGATCGCCCTGGCACTTGTGACATCCAGACCAGCCTCTTCGGCATCACCGAGAATCTCACGCACATGCTGGATCATCCCAAACCGGCATCTAAGTGCCCAGAAAGCAGAGTCTCAATCCAACAGCTCAGAACCCGTACCACCACCTTCTTCGCAAAAAGAAGAGATGGCCCAGCTGAAGATTCGCCCAACTCCGTTGGTCGGCTGTTCATGTCATCACCCGTTGGAAGAGTAACAAAAAAACTCTTTCCAGTTGAAGCTGCTCCTGCTCGGGAAGGAATCTCAGCATGAGGTATCTCCTCAACAGTGTCAGAACTGGTCCCAGGAGTCTCTACCTCTGGATCAACCTCTGGCATCCCTTGCTCTGGTTCTAAAGGAAGCGACGGACCCTCCTCTGTCACTTCAAAACCTACCAAAGAAACACAAAAAGGTATGAATATGATCCTGTTGAAAATCATTATCAGGGTTATTACTACAAAATACCTTCTTCAACAACTGGCGGAACACTCACTTCCTCCATGAACTCATCGGAAGCATCATCAACATTTACGTCCATCGATGGTTCAAAGTCATCAGAATCCTGTGGCAAGTCAGCTGGCAAAAAAAATGTTAGCAAACCAAGTTGATGGACCGCGCTCCTGCTCGGTTCTACCGAGGTCGGCGGACGTGGGAGTCCGTCGGGTCCGACCCTTTCGTAACTGGGGGGCAAGGGCGTGCATCAACATTTCTTTTTTTTTTGTGTGGGTGTGCCAGATTTTCTATTTTACTTGGAATTGCAAGTGGTGATCCGGAGATCAACCTTCGCAAGTAAAAAGGAAATCAACTTCTTTCAAGTTTTCCACTGCACATATATTTAAGAAAATAGACATTTTCTTGATTTGCGTCCTTTGCTTGAAGGAGCAGGGGATTCTTCTGAATGTCTTCTTGTCCTTGAGACACTGCGGGTCGTCGGACGTCGGACATGGATTTTTGTTGCTGATTTTTGGCGCCTTCTGGTTTTTCCAACCATATGGACGGTAGCAACTTGGTTGGGTCTTTCTTTTACGACCCATTTGGGAGAGACTTGAAGTGTAGGTGGCTGGGTCCTTTGCTTCTCTAGTCTCTTTTGCCGGTATGACGCGCGGCGGCGTATACGACGAGCAATTTGAGCTTCGGTCAGCTCTAGCTGGGCTTTGACGATGAAGGATGTGCTCCCTCTGGCGCAGCAGCCGAGCCTGTCTTCTTTGTAGCTGGGCAAGGATAGGATGCGAACCCTGTCCTTCGCCTGTTGCAGCGAAGCTTTGAATTTTTGGAGTTCGGCCCCTGTAGAGATGAAGGGTCGAACTGCAGGTTTGTAGGCCTTAGCAGGTGCTTGTAGAGGCCTTGTGATGCATGATTTGATTTTGGGCTTGTAGGAACAAGCCGGCTCATGCTGGGATGACTTGAGAGTCAGGTTGGAGATGGGTTTCTCCTCTTTCATGTAGGCAAGAGGGTAGAACTGGTTCTCCTTGAGTGGGGCCAGGAATGCTGGCTTAGTGGATGTTTGGGACCTTCTTTGTTTTGGTGAAGGTCTTGGGGACCAAGTCTTGGGATAGACCTGGTTGCTTGCAGGTCGAGGCTTCGTGGGGGTGCCACGGGCTTCAGGCCTACTGGTGCTCGCCTTTGGTGTCACGGTAGTGACACGTTGAGAGGCGAGTTTCTACTTCTTGGAGGGAGCAATTTGTTCCTCAGAAAGTGGGAATGGTCCCAGCATCCCAAAGACGATAGTCCGGGGAGTCGAGGTCGACCCGGAGTTCAGAGAGTTGCCAAGGGAGTTGACACTTCGGCAGCTGATGGGGCGCTTGTAGGTGCGCGCGGTTTGCTTTTGTTGAAGCATGATTTGGTGCTTGCTTTCATCGAAAGTAATGGTTAGTGAAGCTGCCATTGTTAGTTTTCGAAAAGTTTCTGAAACAAGACCACATCCATTAGTATTCACAAGAATATAATGATCGTAAATGGGAAGTTCTATGGTTTCGTCTTTTCAAATTGCTAGAGGAAAATGACCCAAGCAACATGAAGAAGGCCAAACGCCATAGAGGGTACAATTGTTCTGATCGCAGGTATGGTAAGCCCAGAATGAGCGTCCCAGTGACTGCTAGAAGTAATTGTGAACTTAAATTCGACTTATCGAGAAGCAAAGCTTGCTCGAGATAAGAAGAATATAAAGTTTGGAGTTACAGATGTGCCGGTCGCAATACAGTAGACCCTGAAAGGGCGTACTTGTACCGCTAGACACAAATGTTTTGAGACCGCATCTATGAGATGAGATTCTCTATTTTGAAAGGTCAAGATTGGATTAATCAAAGAGAGCAGATGGTATTCCGATCTGAACACGGGCTCAGCGATTTCCGCGAGCGCCAGTGCTCAGAAAGAAATGAACCATAATTTCTCGAATCTGAATCTAAAAATGACAAGTTTTTTTTTTGAAAAGCCAATATCGGGTTCATCAAAGAGAGCAAAAGGCACTCTAATCTGAACACGGGCTCAGCGATTTCCGCGAGCGCCAGTGCTCAGAAAGGAGAAGACCAAGATTTCTCCAATCTAAACCCAAAATGACGGAAGTTTTTTTTTTTTTTTTGAAGATTTTAAAGATCTTGTTTTTTTTTAAAAAATCATTTTTTTTATTTATTTATTTTTTATTATTTTTTATTTTAAGATTTTTTTTTGAAATTTTTTTTATTTTTTATTTTTTATTTTAAAAATTTTATTTTTTTAAAAAAAATTTTATTTTTTTAAAAAAAAAATTATTTTTTTAAAAAAAAATCTATTTTTTTAAAAATTTATTTAAAAGACGAGAGAGTACACATAGGCCTCCTAACCCGGTCTTATGAAATCTTGATTGATAGAATTGCCCCCAGGTAAGGGTAGGATTACTTAATGAACCCGTTTGGAGGACCCTTGCCTAGAACAGTCAAGCTGTCTCCACACTCTGGACATGGCTTTTCTTTGAATCAACCATGATCAAAGAACACAGTTGGTTTAACCTTAGTGGTCTATGTCTTCTTTTTTTTTAATTATATTTTTATTTTATTATATTTTTTTTAATGAACTCATCGAAGAGAAACGATGGCCCAAAACCTTAGTCGAACAGGCTCAACATTTCTGCAAGCGCGATGAACGATAGGAACGGATCAAGGTTTCTCAATTTTGAATCCAAAATGAGAAATCTAATTTTTTATTTTTTTATTTATATTTTTTTTAGATCTTTAATGAACTCATCGAAGAGAAACGATGGCCCAAAACCTTAGTCGAACAGGCTCAACATTTCTGCAAGCGCGATGAACGATAGGAACGGATCAAGGTTTCTCAATTTTGAATCCAAAACTGAAAAATCTGATTTTTTTTTGTTTTTTTGTTTTTTTTTGAAAAGAGAAAGAGTGGAAATAAATTCAAAGAATTAGAAATTTCCAAACAAAAAATCTTATCTCATATTTTTTTTAGATCTTTAATGAACTCATCGAAGAGAAACGATGGCCCAAAACCTTAGTCGAACAGGCTCAACATTTCTGCAAGCGCGATGAACGATAGGAACGGATCAAGGTTTCTCAATTTTGAATCCAAACTGAAAAATCTGATTTTTTTTTGTTTTTTTTTTTGAAAAGAGAAAGAGTGGAAATAAATTCAAAGAATTAGAAATTTCCAAACAAAAAATCTCATCTCATTTTTTTTTTAGATCTTTAATGAACTCATTGAAGAGAAACGATGGCCCAAAACCTTAGTCGAACAGGCTCAACATTTCTGCAAGCGCGATGAACGATAGGAACGGATCAAGGTTTCTCAATTTTGAATCCAAACTGAAAAATCTGATTTTTTTGTTTTTTTTGTTTTTTTTTTAAAAGAGAAAGAGTGGAAATAAATTCAAAGAATTAAAATTTTCCAAAAAATCTCATCTCATTTTTTTTAGATGCGGAATCCAACATAGGCCACCAATTATAAAGTAGCCAAGGAATCGAGAAAAGAAATATAAGCATAGAGCAAAATATATGATATGCAAATATTTCATTTCTAGCATCGTGTTCTCAAATAAACGGGTCCCACCGGGTGTGCCAGCTTGATGGACCGCGCTCCTGCTCGGTTCTACCGAGGTCGGCGGACGTGGGAGTCCGTCGGGTCCGACCCTTTCGTAACCGGGGGGCAAGGGCGTGCATCAACATTTCTTTTTTTTATGTGGGTGTGCCAGATTTTCTATTTTACTTGGAATTGCAAGTGGTGATCCGGAGATCAACCTTCGCAAGTAAAAAGGAAATCAACTTCTTTCAAGTTTTCCATTGCACATATATTTAAGAAAAGAGACATTTTCTTGGTTTGCCGTGAAAGGCGATTTTTTTTGGCATTTATAGCCGATTTTTAGCGTTTATAGCCGATTTTGGCGTTTATAGCCGATTTACAATCCTTATCAATAATGAAAGACAAGAGTTGTGATTTTTGTCTTTTTTGAAAAAATACAAACTACAATGAAAAGCAAGAAAAGGAGGATCTAACTTCTCATGAGATTGTGGGGGACCCGTTTAGATTGACGGTCGCAAGCCATATGTGGGCTTCGCCATCATCCATGCAGATGAGAACAGAGGATGCTATTGATTTGCTTGGCTTGGCTATAACCTCAGGTTTTTAGAGAATAAAGACCAAAAGAAGGTCCTATGTCCAATAAAAAGCTGAGTAGACAGGCTTGAAAAGCCGTGTCTAAGCCATTGGCGGCAGAAGGAGAAGGCAAGGACCTTGGGGGGGGGGGGTACCCCCCAAGGGACTTTTGTCACCTTGTAGCGGTGGTCGGTGTAGGATTTCCGCAGAGTTTTCTCTCTTAGATTTCTGATGCCTCTTTCTGTCTCAGTTTCCGGATTTTCTGCAGTCTATTGTCTGTGTGTCTGCTTCCTTTCTTCTTGGAGAGCTCTCCTATTTATAGGCTTTTTAGGTAGCCATTTAGGAGGGTTTATGAGCCTTGATTGTCGTAAAGCTACATAAAGGGAGGAGTTACAAAATTGAATTCTTTATTTTGTAACTCCTTTTTCTTGGCTTCTGATTGGCCGGAGGAGATTGAGGGCATTTAATCGCCTTTAATCGCCATGATGGGAGGAGTTTCATGGGTTAAATGCCATGAATCTCTTGACTTGTAACTCCTGGATGCTTGCTTCTGATTGGTCCGTCCAAAGAAATGGATTAATGACTGTAATAAAGCTAGTCAATTAATCGCATTAAGTGGTCGCCGAGCATCTGAAGAGTCGCGGGCCGTGCCGTGTCTTTTGGGATTCTTCTGGCGATGATCACCGATGGATCTTCATGTAGATCGACACCGGATGACCATGTAATTTCAGGTGTTTGTTGCCAACAGCAGGTCGGTGCCATCTGTCCTGTCGATTTCTCGATCGGTCGGGTAGAAAGCACACTTTTTTTTTGGTTGACCGGGTGGCGATCAATATTGTTTTCGATACTCTTGATGATTGACAAGTGTTTTGGACGGATGTTAGAGGATTTGGTGTCTCAGAACTATGAATTTTGGAAAATACCAGAGGCTGGGCACTTCGAATCGCGAAAAAACGGCGAAAACCGGGGTTTCCGGGGCCTTCCCGGCGACCCCGGGCTCCAGGGTCGCAGGGGTCTGCGACCCTGGGGGGGTTTTCCCCCTTTTTGTCCCGTTTTGTGTCCGTTTTTGCTGTTTTTTCGATTCTTTTTTCTTCTGTATTTTTCCTTGACATTTTTGACCATTTATTGGCCTGATTTCCCTGTAGGAAACCTGATGAGAATCCTTGCATTTTATTTTGCAAAGTTTCCAATTTCCTGAGAAAGCCGAAGACTTTGTCGCGAAGAGCTGCCGACTTTCCGTCAGAAGCTGAAACTGGGTCAAACGATGTCGGAATGACCTGAAATTTGGTGTGAAGCCTCCTGAGCAATAAATAAGACCAACCATAGGCTTTTGTTTGAGTTTTGAAGCCGTTTGGGGTCTTATCACCCGTAGACTTGCTCTTGTCGTGATGAAGACGTCGCGGTTTGATGTGCCGTCAACCGATGTCCGAATGACTTGAAATTTGACAGGGAACCTATTGGAGTCATTTTAAGATGATCCATAAACTCTGTCTTGGAAACCATGGTCTCGGAGAGCTTCGCCGCTGAGAGGCCTGATTTGGCTTCCGAGCATCAAAATATGGTCAAATGTTGTCGAAATGACCTGAAAGTTGACGTGTAGTCCTTTGTAAGCATTTTGAAGCCGTCTATGTGCTCTATCTGATGAGTGATGGCCTCGGTGGTTCTCACCACCGAGAGGCTTGATTTAGCTGTTCGAGGGTTGATGTAGGGTCAAACGTTGTCGGTTTGACTCGGAACTTGACGTGGAGCCTTTTGGATGTATTTTGAGACCATCCATCGGCTCCGATCGAAGATTTGGTGTCTCCGATGCTTTCGCCGCCAGGAGCTCCTTTTCAGTTGCCGGAGAAGCGAAGTTAGGCCAAATGATTTTGAAATGGCCCGAAACTTCTTGTGTACTCCTCTTTTGGCTGTCTTGAAGGATCTTGCAGTTTTTGTTTGATTCTGACAAGATTTGATTTTTTGGAAGTAGCATTGCCTATTTATGGCAGGTTGCGACTTCATGTAGCTCTTTGGATCTTGAAGAGGCAAAGTGACATTTTTGGTGTCAACAAATGCCCCCTCGAGGTACAACGACGAGTTGCTTAACTTTTGTAGTCGATGTGCCTCGAAGAGATTTTTTAAGGAGAGCCTGTGACTTGACCAAGAGTCTTTGAGCAGTCTTTCTTTTTGGTATTTGTAGCCTTTTGAGCTTCCAGTGGAATTTTATGGTAGTGAAAAGGATCACGTACCATCTCGAGGCAAAGTTTTGAAGATGACATCAAGGATGTGGATTTGGGTTTTGACCTTGTGACCTAACAGGCTGTATGTGGCAGGTTAGGGGGTCGGGTTTGGTTTTGATCGTGTGACCCAACAAGCTGTATATGGAATGTTAGGGGATCAATTTTGGTTTTGATATTGTAACCTAACAGGCTGTATGTGGCAAGTTAGGGGACCAGGTTTTGGTTTGGATTTTTGTGGAATGTCAATTTCAAGATTTTGGCTCAATTTGGTATGTGAGGCTGGATGGTTTGATTTTTGGAAGCTCATGGGGCTTGGAATTTTCTTTGTACGGTCCAATCAACTCAAAAGAGGCATGGAACCATTTTTGTATGCTCTTGGTAAGAGGGATTTCTCTTTGACTAAAAGCCCAAATTTTTTTTTTCAAGTGCCTAGGTGGTCAAACCTGGCTCATATAGGCTAACCCTTGGGACCTTAAGCTTTTGAAATGGCTTAGATCTCATATGGTGTCATTTTTGTAAAGAATATCCAAAAATATCTCATTTGGATAGAGAATATCTAAGAATATCTTTACTTGGAGAGAATCTCTCATATTCCCTTTATTTTGGGATAGGATATCTCAAGATATCTTTCTTTTGGGAAAGAATCCTTCATTGATCCTATCTATTGGGAGAAAATCTCTCATTGATTTCTTTTTGGGAGAAAATCCTTCAAGATATCTTTCTTTTGGGAAAGAATCTTTCTAATCTCTTTCTTTTGGTAAGGTTACTAATTAGTAACACTTATCTCTTTCTTCTTTCCTTCTTTGGTTTGCTCTCTTCTATAAAAGCAAGGAGGAGGTTGGATCTCTTGCTCTTATTACTTTCTTTTGCAATAATCTCAAGAGGGCTTCAAGACCAAGAGTTCTTCTTCTTCAAGATCTTCAAGACTTTTCTTCTTCTTCTCCATCAATGGCTTCAAGTAAGTTCCCTTTTTCAAGAAAACTCCATTGTAGGAAAAATAAAAAGTTCTTCTTTCTTTTTTTTGTTTCTTTCTTTTTCTTTTCTTTTTTTTTCACGTGTTTTCCTTTTTTTTCTTTACACGTTTTTTTTTTTTTTGCTTTCTTCTTTTCTCTCTCTTTTTTTTTTGCATTTGTTTTTTTTTTGTGGGCCGTACGGACAGATCCGTACGGATCTGGCCGTACGGCCACGTGGCCTGTGGGCCACGGCCTGTGGGCCATCCCCTTTTTTTTTAATTTTCTTTCCCTCTTTTTTTTTTTAGAAAGTTTCTTTTCTTTTTTCTTTTTTTTTTGTTTTATTTCCCCTCTTTTTTTTTGAGAAAGTTTCTTTTCTTTTTTTTTGTTTTCTTTTGCTCATCATGATAATGCCCCCCTTTTTTTTGGCAAACCTAGATGGTCATGCATGCATTTAATTGTAAATTAAATTTGTAGCATGATGTGATAGCATACCTGAAAGTTTTCGCAAATTTGGGAATTTGGAGCTCGCAGCGATGTTGAGCCCTTCCTGATTTTGCGGAGACTTTGAGGTTTCGAAAGTTTGGAGTTTCAGAGCTCGCAGTGATGTTGAGCCCATCTTCAAGCTTTCTATTTCTTTCGGGATAGTTCCTTTTCTTCGGAATTGCCCCGTCATCATGTCAAAATTTCGCCAGATTTTTTTAGCGAGATTATCTCATTTTGATGTTTGATCTTTTTCTTTTCCATCCTTTTCAGGAGGTTCCTCCGGAACGAACAAGGGTAAAGAGCCTGCTACAAGCGTACCTCGTCGATCTTCTAGATCTTCTAATCTGGCCGTTCAGCAGGCCTTTGAGAAGGTCCAGTATGTTGAGAGAAATCTGGAAGAATGCGACTCCCTTAACAGAGACGAGATGAGGCAGCGACTGATCGCTCTTAAGGGAGAGGAATTCTATAAGATCATGGTAAGCAGTCGTCCATGGGTGATGGAAGATCAGAGCGTTTTGCCCAAGCCTACCTTCTTCTTTGGTGACGCAGTCCCTGATGACATGACATACCAGAGGAGGTGTTTTCAGTTTTCTTTCACAGCAGATGGTGAGAAGAAGACTGTTGTTACCCGGTCGACGTTTGATCGCACCGTCTCGATTCTGAGCCTTGCCCCCACGTGCTCTAAGAGGGAAGATCCTCCAAGCTGGGTGAGAAGGACAAATGTAATCAAGACCGGGGTTTTTGTTGGCGGTTCTCCTGGATATACGGAGAGGTCGCCTGTTGACATGGACCTGTTGATGCCATCCAGCGGCTACCAGGGCTCTGATTATCCGTCGGTCGATTTAAGACCGGTGGGCCTTGGTATTTTCAGCGGTGACGGCAGCAACTGGATCAAGCCTTTTCAACTTCGTGGTCGTTTCAATGCTGACTCCGAGTGGAAGTCGTGGACTGATCGCGTCCTGCTGATTGGTAGCGCCGTTTTGAAGGAAGCCGGGATTTTTGATGCGGTCCGCGCCTTTAGGGAGACCGTGATCTTTTCCGACGAGGCCTTCATGGCTATGCTGGAATTATTCCTCCCACAAACCAATACCTTCGTTGTGACGAATGGTGAGATTGGTTTTTCTTTGAAGGAGTTGAGCATCATTACTGGATTGCCCATCCTCGGCAAACTCTATGAGGAGTTTATGCCGATTGACAGCGTCCTTGAGGGGCAGTTTGAGGAGTTCAGGCTTCTGTACTTTCAGCTCGTTGCCTTCTATGATTTTTTGAAGGAGAAGGAGGGTTTGAAAGTTAGATCCAGCAGTTGGAAGAGTTCTAGCTCTTCGTTCCCTAACTTTTTTGATAGCAGGGAGTCTTCTGATAGTGTGACCCAGGAGGCCAGGGCCCAGGACCCAAGTTCGAAGAAGATCTTGGCCATGCAAGAAGAGTTGAGAGATTTCTGTGCGAGTACAAACGCCATATGTCCTAACATTGCACCGCGGAGAGATCTCGATGTTTAACTCACTTATTGGCTTAGTGAGGCTATTTTTGCTGGAGGAGATGGAATGCACATCAGGCCGCATTGTATTTTTCCGGCTTGTCAGATGGCGTTTGGAGAGCAGCTTGCTTTGGTGCCAGCTCTTTACTCCTACCTGTGTACCGAACTGCAGGCTGCTGCTTTTTTGGTTCGGCTTGGGCTTCCCATGAATAGGGTATTTTTAGCCCATATCTTTTATTTGTGGTACGTGTACCACTGTCCTGGTTTCCACCGGTTGGGTGCTGCACAGGATGATGATCCTCTGATGATTCGACTGGCTAAGGGCAAAGCCGTGTCCGAATCACTTTTGTTTGCCCGCATGAGGATCCGACGGTTCAGGGACGTCGGGATGGGGCAGTCTTTAGTGAAGCTTTCTCCGGAGTTGCGGAAGAAGGCTTTTGATTTTGGTGCCTCCCGAGACTCTACCAGGGCGGGGTCGGGAAGGCATTACTCCTTGACCAATGCAGAGAGAGAGTGGCTTTTCAGCATACGTGTCGGCACGATGGTGTACTGTAGACATCTTTTCGTCGACATCCAGCCGTATGTACCCTCTCGTTTTGCTTTGCAGCTGGGCTTTTCTCAAGGCATTGTTGGAGCGCCTTCAAGCATGGTGAAGCGCTTTGGAGGCTTACAGGACGGGAGAAATGCATGGGCTTTCTATAGTGCTGAAGACACTACAGCCATGATTTCTTATCTTGTGTTGCTGACTTCCCGGACTGCCGGCTTTGCGAAGTGGTTCGCGGAGAGCTTTTCGGCATATCGGGGGCTTTCCAAGAAGGAGCTTGATGTGAAGCTGGCATCTGGAAAGGGCCTTGGAAAGTCGGATGGCGTCCGGCGAGAGGAAGTTTGGGCCTTCCTTTCTGGAGAGAAGCACAAGATACGCTTTCTCGGTGACCAGGGCGTCATTGGTTCTGAAGTTGTTCGAGAAATACCTGATGAGGCTTTAGAGCAGCTAGAACAGGAGGAAGCCGAACTTGGTGCTTGGATGCAAGCAGCACAGAGGCAAGCTTCCGTGGTGTCTACTGGCAAGAGTAGACCATCCAGTGAGGAGTCAAGTGGGAAACCTGACTCTGACAGCGGGACAGGTTCCTCTAAGAAGTAAGAGGAGGAGGAGTCATCATCGCAGCAAGGAGCAGCATGAGGACTCTCCTGACTTGGAAGTTCCTCTTTCTATCAATGAGGATGTGCCAGTGGATGCTGACGAGCCTCCAGAGAAGAGAAGCTGAGAAGAAGAGACCGTCGGTGAAGGTATGATTATTCCTTTTTCTCTTTCCATTTCTTTTCATGGGATTTTTCCATGTTCTGATTTGCTTCTTGTTTCTGCTTTTCTTTTTTTTTTTTTTTTTAGCAGAGGAAGACTTGGCGATGCCTGAGGTTCCAGTCGATGAGGTGGTGACAGATCCTGTCGGGGCACCTGAAGAAGAACCGAGGGACTCTGGAGTGGATCCAGAATCTCCAATTGGTACGACTTCCCTTTTTTTTCTTTTTTTTTGTCTGTGACTCGGTTTGCTAACACATTTCTTGCCAGCTGACTTGCCACAGGATTCCGATGACTTTGAACCCTCGATGGACGCAAATGTTGATGATGCTTCCAATGAGTTCATGGAGGAGGAAAGTGTTCCGCCAGTCGTCGAAGATGGTATTTTGTAGTTATAACCCTGATAATGATTTTCAAACAGGATCATATTCATACCTTTTTGTGTTTCTTTGGCAGGTTTTGAAGTGATAGAGGAGGGTCCATCGCTTCCTTCAGAACCAGAGCAAGGGATGCCAGAGGTTGATCCAGAGGTAGAGACTCCTGAGACCAGTTCTGACAATGTTGAGGAGATACCTCGTGCTGAGATTCCTTCCCGAGCAGGAGCAGCTTCAACTGGAAAGAGTTTTTTTGTTACTCTTCCAACAGATGATGATATGAGCGGCCGACCAACGGAGTTGGGCGAATCTTCAGCTGGGCCATCTCTTCTTTTTGCGAAGAAGGTGGTGGTGCGAGTTCTGAGTTCTTGGATTGAGACTCTGCTTTCTGGGCACTTAGATGCTGGATTTGGGATGATCCAGCATGTGCGTGAGATTCTCGGTGATGCTGAAGAGGCTGGTCTAGATGTCACAAGTGACAGGGCGATCGTTGATAGGATCATTGAGCTGGGTGACAGGTGGTTTGAGACCATTGGTTTTCCCGATGATCAGTTCTTCAAGGAGATGTTCCTGGACCCTGCTGATAAGGCTAAGTCTAACCTGGATGAGGCTACAGAAAGCAGGAAGCAGGTAGTCCGAGAGAAGAACTTAGAAGAGCTAAACATCATTGGGTTGACACATGACCTGAACATCCTTGATAGGGAGGTCGATGAGGCCAGGAGACGTCTTGAGCATCTGCAGGCACAAGTCGCTGCCAAGTGGACTGCAATAACAGAGGCTCGTGAAAGGGAGACTGCTCTGATTCACCGGGTTGCAGATGTCGATCGGGTTCTTAAAAGGAAGTCCGATGAGAACAAACAATGGCGAACTGCTCGAGATAAGCTTCCTGGTGCGAAAGAAGGGGTACAGCCCACTCCAGCATCTCATGGCAAATCCCTGAAGAAGCGTGCCTTGGAATCCTTGACGGCTGAGGCTAAAAGTTTGCTTGAGGAGCTGAACTCTTGGCTGGAGACCATTTTTGATTGAGCTCCTGTATTTTTTTTTAACAGAAACCATCCTTCTCTCTTTTTTGGTACCACTTGTATTTTTTTGGTACTTATTTTTTTTGTAGTGATTGTGAACACTTTCTTTTTTTTTGGTACCACATGTATATTTTTTTTTGTACTCTCTTTTTTTTTTCTTTTTTTTTAGTACCACTTGTATTTTTTTTGGTACTTTTTTTTAGTGCTTGTGAACACTTTCCTTTTTTTTGGTACCACATGTATTCTTTTTGGTACTCTCTTTTTTTGTTATCCCTACACTTACATGAATCTTTTTGTGATAAAAGTAATTGCTAAATGGCATGCTCTTCCTTTTTTGTTTTGTTATCCCTACGCTCACTTGAATCTTTTTGTGATAAAAGTAATTGCTAAATAGGATTTGATCAAAAGGTTGTCATTTTGTGAAAATCTTTTGTCAAATGATTGTTTTGGCATGGAAGCCAGGTTTTTGTTTGTGGCATGGAAGCCAATTTTGGCATGAGAGCTAGCTTTTCTTGTGGCATTGATAGCCGAGTTTCTTTTTTGTGGCATCTTTAGCCAGCTTTGGTGGCATTGATAGCCGGTTTGTTTTGTGGCATCTATAGCCGATTTTTGGTGGCATTGATAGCCTGTTTGGTTTTGGTGGCATTGATAGCCAGTTTTTTTTTTTTGAAATCCAAGTTTTTGTTTGTGGCATTGATAGCTTGTTTTGTTTTGGTGGCATTGATAGCCGGTTTGTGGCATTTATAGCCTGTTTTGATGGCATTTATAGCCGGTTTGGTTTTCAAAAATGCAAGTATCGACTAAAAGTCGCCTCCCTGCTGAATGTTCTTGCAAGTATCAATGGAATGTCGCATCCTTGCTCATTCGGTTGCGAGTATCGATGAAATGTCGCATCCTCGCGGATTTGGGTGCAAGTATCGATGGAATGTCGCATCCTTGCTTTTCAAAAATCTTGGTTTTGCAGGTACTGACTTGATGTCGTTTCCTCACGATTTTTGAAATTTGTGGTTTTCTCGAACCTTTGAGTTATGGATATCAACTGAAATGTTGCGTCTCCATGGTTTTTTTTTTTTTTTAGGTTTTTTTGAACCTTTGAAATTTGGGTTGTGGATATCAACTGAAATGTTGCGTCTCCACAGTTTTGGATTTTGCAAGTATCGACGAAATGTCGCTTCCCTGTAATTTTGGAAGTGTCGAACGTGGTTCGTATGCTTCCGATTTGTGCGAGTATCGACTAAGCGTCGCTTCCCCGTTGTTTTTTTTTTTTTTTAAACCATTTTTTTTTGTTTAAAGGCATAAGGGTCATAAGTTTTGACCTAAAACCATTTTGGCGGTAAAAGGCAGGGTGGACTAGGGTGGAAATCCCTGAATCCGGATTTTGTTTCAAACCATGAATTTTGGGTTCAAGGGTTGAAAATTTTGGTTAAGTTAGGGAAAGGTTCCTAAACTTGGATATTTTTTTTTTTAACAATGAAACGATGAAAGTAAGCATTGTTTTAAATTTCTAGAAATTTTAACATTTGATATGAAAATTCTAAAAAAAAGGGTGGGTTTAGCGAGCGTGTACCTAGAAACCGGTTTTGGCCGTACAGGCATTGCTCTTACTCAGTTGGGTAAGTCTTCAAGGGTAGTACCGCTTTAAGAACTTGCCGTTGATGGGCAGCATACATCTGTCACCTTCCATGTTTAGGAGTGCGTATGTGCCATTAGAGAAAACCTTGTCGATGATGTAGGGTCCCTCCCATTTTGGCTCAAATTTGCCTTTGGACTTGTGAGCGAAGGCCATTGGTCTTTTTACCGCAAGAACCAAGTCACTCTTTTTGTAGGCGCGTTGCCTGACCTTTTTATCGAAAGATCCTGCCATGCGTGCTTGGTAAAGTTCAATGCTTTGTTGAGCTTCGAGCCGTCTCTCATCGAGATTGTCCAGCTCATGGAGTCGCAATTTGACATTGCTTTCTTGAGTCATGTCATTTTGCAAGGATACCCTCAAGGAAGGAATTTGTACTTCCAAGGGCACGACAGCTTCGCATCCATAGACTAAGGAGAATGGTGTGCTATGGGTTGGTCCTCGAACGGTGGTTCGATAGGCCCACAAAGCTTCAGACATTTTGTCGCTCCAGTCTCTTTTGTGACTAGAGACCATTTTTTTGAGGATTTTGCAGAGTGTCTTGTTGAAAGCTTCTGCTAACCCGTTTGCTGCCGGATTGTATGGAGTCGAAGGACAGCTTTGGATTTTGTATTTGTCGCAGAACCTGTAGAATCGATGATCCCGGAACTGTGGTCCGTTATCATGGACGAATCTTTTGGGTATGCCGAGACGACAAATGATGTTGGTGCGCAGGAACTGAAGGACTGATGAGGTCTTCATTTCGTTAAACGCAAATGCTTCTGACCACTTGGAGAAATAATCCGTAGCGGCGAAGATGAAGCGATGACCTTTGCTCGAAGGGGGAGAAATAGGACCTATCATGTCCATACCCCAGGCTTCGAAAGGCCATGAGATCGCTGTAGGATGCAGCCATTCTGGAGGCATGTGAATGTAATCTCCATGAATTTGGCATTGTTGGCAGCGCTTAGCAAATTGCATTGCGTCAGCTACCATGGGAGGCCAGTAATATCCTAACCTTTTTATCTGATCATAGAGCTTAGGTCCAGCCTGATGAGCTCCGCAAAGACCAGCATGAACTTCTTTGAGTGTTTCTTTAGCCTCTTGTTGTGACAAGCAGCGTAGAAGTACTCCGTTGAAGGATTTCCTGTAAAGGATTTTTTGAAGGAATATCCAAATGAAAGCTTGGGGTTCGCCTTTGGGTGCTTACCCGTTCTTTTGGATCTTCAGGTAGGATTCCGAACATAATGTAATCAATGAATGGATCCCTCCAGTCGCCGATTGAAGTTAGAAGGATTAAAATCCGACTTCCGACCACTTCGTGGCATTCAGCCACTGCTTGGTGTGTGTTAAGAGGAGGAAGGATTCTTCTTTCGCACACTGTAATTTGCATGTTTTCCCCTTCCTGGATTGCCATGGATGCGGCAAGTCCGGCTAGGGCATCTGCACGTATGTTTTCACCTCTACGAATGTGGGTGATGTGACAGATGTCAAGCTTTTGCAGAAGTGATTGTGCCTTGTTGTAGTAAGGCAACAAATCTGGCTTCCTAACTTCAAATTTCTGATTCATCTGGTTGACGATCAGTTGAGAGTCTCCAAAGACTTCCAGCATGGTGATACCGGATTGATGGCGAGTTCCAATCCTAAGATCAGAGCTTGATATTCAGCTGCATTGTTTGTGCATGGTTCCAGTAGCGAGAAAGCGTGTGGAATCATGTATTTGTCGGGGCTAACAAAGAGGATGCCAACTCCCGAGATCAGCTGTCTTTTTTCATTTGTCCTGGTTGCACCGTCAAAGTACATGTCCCAGGAGGCACTTTGTGAGAAAGTCTCCACATTATAGACTGTTTCGTCTGGGAGATCATCTCTGAGCGGAGAATCTTTAGGCAATGGATGCTCTGCGAGGAAGTCCGCTAGAGCTTGCCCTTTGATTGCTTTTTGTGGTACATACCTAATATCAAATTGTGACAGAAGGATGGACCATTTTGCCAGTCGAGCATTGAGAGAACCTGCCTTTGTGACAAGGACCTTCAAGAGGTTGACCCTCGAGAGCAGGTATACTGTGTTGGAAAGCAAGTAGTGATGCAGCTTTTGTACGACGAACATCACTGCAAGGCATTCTTTTTCGACTGGAGAGTAGCGATGCTCTGCACCTACTAGCATGCGGCTGAGGTAATATAGAGCAGCTTCTTTTCTTTGATCATTTTCTTGTGCAAGCAGAGCTCCCAAAGAGTGATCAAGGGCTCTTGTGTACAAGATGAATGGTTTTCCAGTGGTAGGAGCAGCTAACACTGGAGGTTTTGTCAGGTATGACTTGATGTCTTGGAAAGCAGCTTCACAGTCAGCATCCCAGACAAAGTTTACACCCTTTTTCATCAACCGGGAGAATGGACGGCATTTCCCCGAAAGATTGGAGATGAACCGTCTGATGTAGGCCAATCTCCCTTGAAGCCCTTTGAGTTCTCTCAAGGTTTTTGGAGAGGGCATTTCTAGAATGGCTTTGACTTTTATGGGGTCAAGCTCTATTCCAGCTTTCCGAACTAAGAATCCGAGGAACTTACCGATGAGATGCCGAAGAAACATTTCAAAGGATTCATTCGCAGTTTGTGTTTGCGAAGCCGGAGGAAGACTTCTTGAAGGTTTTCGAGATGATCTTCTTTTCTTTTGCTTTTGACGGCGAGGTCATCAACGTAACATTCAACCGTCTTGTGCTGCATATCTTGGAATATTTTCATCATAGCCCTCTGATATGTGGCACCAGCATTTTTCAGACCAAATGGCATGACAGTGTAGCAATACACGCCAAATGGGGTCCGAATAGATGTATGTTTTTCATCTTCAGGATGCATCTTTATCTGATTGTAGCCAGAGAAACCATCCATGAATGTCATTCGCTCGAATCCACAGGTATTATCGATCATTACCTCTGGTATGGGGAGCGGAAATTCATCTTTAGGGCATGCGCCATTCAGGTCTCTATAGTCAATACAGACCCTGATCTGCCCGTTCTTCTTTGTCACGGGGACAATGTTGGCCAACCATTCAGGATGTTGTTCCTCACGGATGAAGCCGACGCTTTTGAGTTTTTGAACTTCTTGTTCAATTTTATCCATCACATCTGGACGGAATCTTCTTTGGCCTTGCTTGACAGGCTTAATGTCTTCTTGAAGATTGAGTTTGTGAACCGCTATTTTGGGGTCTAAGCCTGGCATTTCAGCGTAAGACCATGCAAAGCAATCAACGAACTCACGAAGAAAGGCGATATACTCGGGTAACTCATTATCCTTTATATTCTTGCTTATGAATACAGGACGTGGGTTATCTGGTGTTCCCAAGTCTATCTTTTGAACAGGATCTTCTGTTGGAAGGTTCGAAGGTGGTTCCTCCACAATATTTTCGGAGGCTTCCAGCTCAACGAAAACCTTCTGGGTTTTCAAAGGCATTTCCAGACCAAGGTTTTGTTCCTTTCCACGGGTCTTCTTGATCGGTAATTTTCCCAAGGCTTGCTATGAGATGATCCCAATCGCCTGTTGAAAACGGGTTGAAGTAGGCTACTTCTTTCGGAGATGAGGGTTGTTCTGGGTCAGAAGTCCACACGTCTGTGCCATCGGACAACTCCTCTTCATTTTCGGAGAAATCGTGCCAATTTGATGAGCTTCCTGGATTTTTGTCAGGTGACTCATCAAAGAGATATCTAGGGAGATCGATGTTTTCATGGACTTGAGATGTTGAGGCTTGGTCAGTATATTGACTTTTAAGCCTTTGTGTCAACTGTCTCAAGGGAGTGTCAGGATCATACCCTAACCCGTGTGAAGACTTTTCTACATAGCCATAGAGTCTCAAATCTTCCAGCTGGCTTTTGGTCAAGACGGGCCCCAATGGCGTGAGAATGCCGCGTCCTTCTCCCAAACCGACTGGGTTTTGAGCGTCATAGCCCATTTTCTTCATAATAGCTTGTGCCATAGAACTGTATAAGGATAGTTGAGGCATACCTTTATTTTGGAAAGGTTCAAGCATGGAGTTTGATGAAGAAGCATCCAATCTATGGAAGAAGATCGGCTTTTCCTTTGCTGAAGTTGCTGGAACAACGAAGGAAGCTGACGTAGGATCTTCTATGCAGAAGTTGTCTCCATTGGAGTGAGAGCAGGCTGAACTTGCTGAGTGTCAGCTTGGCTTGACGATGCGTCGTCTTCTGGTTCTGAATCCGAATCCGTGTCTTGCATGATAGACACGAAAGAGACAACAAATTTGCCCCCAGGCTTTTGCTTTGCCTTTTTCACTTTAGTTGTGATGACCAAAGGCTTTGAAGGTTTGAGGGAGATGATGAAGGGAGTTTGAATGCTCTCTTCGGATTTACCGGATGATTTGTTTTCTTCCGGTGATTGTTAAGGAGCTTTACCTTTATCTTTCTGGAGATTTTCGGCAAAGGATGCTGTGTGCTTATCCTCTTCTTCTTTTTCACCTTCATACATCTGTGAGTCTGCGAAGTGGACTTCTTTACCTTTGAAGGGTTTTCTGTCCGCAAAGACTCGATGTATCATGCCGTCGTCGCCAACAAACTTGATGCATTGATGTAGAGTTGAAGGGACAACATCATTCTCGTGGATCCAAGGGCGTCCGAGAAGGATGTTGTAACATGAAGGGGTTTTTATTGCATACACAGTGACCTCAGAGATAAGATCACCGATCTGCAACTTGAACCTGATTTTGCCAATAAGCCTTTGAGTACTCCCATCGTATCCAAAGATAGATACAGATGTGTGGCTAAGCTTGTTGGGTGGGATGCCCAACTCTTCAAGAGCCGATGTGGAGATGAGGTTGAGTGCAGAACCTGGGTCGATCTGAACTCTGTGCATAGGCATTTCCTTGATATACCCTGTGAAGTACAGGGGTCGGTTATGCCTGGTTTCTCCAAGTAGGAGGTCGTCCTTTGTGAAGGCGATGGTTGCACTGGCTGCTTTTTTAACCGAGAGGCATTCAATGCATGATCCCTCAGTTTTCTTCTTTTCTTCCTTTGAGGAGGCTTCTGAGTTTTTGACCCGGTAATCCATTTCAATTTGGAGGACTTGCGGGGCATATTTGTCGACATCCTCATTCAGCTTTTGTAATTCCGAGATGAGATTATCACGAGTGTGCGGAGACATTCGCAACAAATCTAGGATGTGCAGACGTGCAGGTATGTGCTTGAAGTGTTCAATCAAGTCATACTTGAAAGCCTCCTTAGGGCCTGCATGTTCATCATTGTTGCCACTAGGGGCGCTTACAACATCTTTTCCCAAAGGATTTACATATGTAAAAGAAGATTGGTTGTAATTTTTGTGGTAGTCCCGGCCAGAGCGGGTGCCTCTACCAACTTCGAGAGCTTCTTGAGAAGGGTCTTCATTTGGAAGATTGTCTTCAGGATCAAGAGGCTGTCGTTTTTCATTTGCTGAGGATGAATCAGCAGCAGAGTTGCCATCCTCAGTGATCGTGTTGCACGGAGCATTTTCCGGGAACAAGTCCTGAACAGCATCCAGCAACCTTTCTTCTTCGTTGACTAATTATCGTCCCAAGCATCAATGGCTGGGAATTCTTCAGTCAGGAAGGGTGTGAACTTTGAAGTCACAGTCTCAGGAGAAGAAACCTGAGAGGGTGTCATCTCAGTGAAAGTCACGTGAGACGAGGTGGCTTCAGAAGATACATTGCTAGGCGTCGCCGGAGTGTAAGTGCTCTCATCAGACGATGCTTCGGAAGAGCTATAATCCCGAATTATCACATTACAGGAAGCTCTGACGGGAGACGTTGCCTGATCGGAGTCAGACTCATCCTCGGATGTAAGAGGATCGTCTATCCAGCAATTTTCTCCATTTTCAGGAGTTAAGGGAGGTTGTACCTGGTGGTGTTCAGGGACTTCAGGCTCTGGGTTGCGAGGAGGCTCGTTGACGCGGTCTTGCTCTTGTTCTAGAGCGAGTCGCTGCAAGATCCTTGCATATTCTTCAAGATCAGGCATGGGAGCCGGATCTTCTTCTTCATCAACTCTTTGTGGCTCAACATGGTTGATTTCCACTGGAGTAATGAGAGGTGCTGGGTCAGCAGCATTTTCTTGTACAGCTTCTTGGTCTTCTTCATCATCAGACCAGGATCCTTGTGGCTGTAGGGGGTTATACCAGATTACTGGCATAAGATGAGACTCAGGAACCCAATCTTCATCGGAGAGATATTCTCCTGTTTCAAGGGACTCCTCCCACTCATCTGTGTAGTTGGATTCGAATCCATCATCGGTGTCACTGGATTCGTATCCATCAATGGAGAATCCAACTACCGAATTGCAAGAGTATGATGCCTCCTGCATGGCTTCTTTGAATTGAGGTGGCATGAAATCACTGAGAGTGAATTTCCTTACCCCCTTTGAAGTCTCTGGAAGGGATGTTTTTGTTGCCTCCAGTGAAGCGGTAGAGGAAGCCTCTGCCTTTTCTTTGACCTCTAGTTTTGGCTGGGTCTTCTCTTGCCGTTTGAGCTTGAGGAGATGTTTCCTAGCCTGCCTTCGCTGTTGAGCTGTCGGCTTTGTTTTCACGACCTCCCAATTTTCATCTTCCAGGAGATCGGGATGTACCCATATCGGTTGTCCGTCTGGTGTCGGGTAAGGAACCAGTTCCTCGGACGCTTGGATTGAGTTTATCACCTTGAAGGAAGTAGTGATCTTCTTCTTTGGTGATTTTGATGTTTGTCCACATGTCACCATGTTGACGGAGGCAGACCCATAGTTTTTGTCAAAGGTGATGACTCCGTTTTTCCACATCTCATTTATTTTCTCTCTCACAACGAAGCATTGATTGAGAGGATGCGAGATCATCTGGTGGTATGGACAGTACCGAGGATCGTTGGTTTTGCCAACATCACCCCGTCTTTTTGGTTCAGGCAAGGTGAGCTTGCCGTTTGCCACAAGAGCCCCGAAGATTTCATCAACGTCTTCATCAAACGAGTATTTCTTTTCTACTCGTTCTTTGAAGGCATCTGAGAGTTCAGGTCTCTTACCAGCAACTTTATTTTCAGCTTTCTTTGGTGGCTGAGGAGCTGACTTAGTCTGCACATTGAGGACCTCTTTCTTCTTTGGTTTAGAGGTTGCAATGGCGGTTGGCTCTTTTCTTGATGATTTCTGACTGTTGAGGTCTTTAATCACCGTTTCAGCTTCCATGGAAGCTTCTAGGAGTTCTCCCAGGTTTTTTGATTTGTTGCCGATGATCATGGAGCAGATTCTGGCTCTCATGTTGTTTCGGCAAATGTCGACTAGCGACGCTTGTGGCAATACATCAGAGCATTTGTATGCCATTGCTTTCCACTTGTGAATGAAGTCATATGTTGACTCATTCTCCCCCTGTTTTAGGCTGCACAGTGAGCCATAGTAGCGGGATGATCCTCACCTTTGAAGTGAGTCAGGAAGGGTGTCTCTAGCATGGCCCAATTTTGGATTGAGTCTTTCGGCAGAGTGGAGTACCAATCGAAGGCCATACCTTTTAGGGTACTTGCAAAGAGGCGGATCTTGAGTGCATCTTGATCCGCAATAGCTCCTGTCAGGATCTTGAAGTGGATGACGTGCTGTCTGGCTGATCCTTTCCCCGTATATGTTTGGAGAGTAGGATGCTTGAATTTGGTGGGGAACGGGACCGAGTCCATCCATAAGGGATATGGTGGCTTGATCCCATGCTCCTTGAGTATATCCTCTTCTTTTGCTTTGGCGAGGATACTGTCTACGTCCTTTTTGGTAAGGGCGCGTGACTCATTTTCTTCTCCATTTACCTCATCGTCTTGATGATTCGGAGGAGGTTCATTGTTCGCTTGATTTTGGAAGGCGAGGAGAAGGTTTTCCATCAGAGTTTCAATCCTCTGCTGGCCCTGTTCCAACTGCTGGATGCAGGTGATAGCATCTTCTGGAGGTGGATTGCGGGGTGGTGGCTCAGAATTTGTAGCCAAGACATTCATCCTTCGTGATTCGAACGAAGAACCTGTCATGGTGACTGAGCTGGGGCTCATTCTTTTTGAAGAAGAGCTTGAGGAAGGATCACTCTGCCGTCCTTTGCTTAAAGGAGCAGGGGATTCTTCTGAATGTCTTCTTGTCTTTGAGACACTGCGGGTCGTCGGACGTCGGACATGGATTTTTGTTGCTGATTTTTGGCGCCTTCTGGTTTTTCCAACCATATGGACGGCAGCAACTTGGTTGGGTCTTTCTTTTTCGACCCATTTGGGAGAGACTTGAAGTGTAGGAGGCTGGGTCCTTTGCTTCTCTAGTCTCTTTTGCCGGTATGACGCGCGGCGGTGTATACGTCGAGCAATTTGAGCTTCGGTCAGCTCTAGCTGGGCTTTGACGATGAAGGATGTGCTCCCTCTGGCACAGCAGCCGAGCCTGTCTTCTTTGTAGCTGGGCAAGGACAGGATGCGAACCCTGTCCTTCGCCTGTTGCAGCGAAGCTTTGAATTTTTGGAGTTCGGCCCCTGTAGAGATGAAGGGTCGAACTGCAGGTTTGTAGGCCTTAACAGGTGCTTGTAGAGGCCTTGTGATGCATGACTTGATTTTGGGCTTGTAGGAACAAGCCGGCTCATGCTGGGATGACTTGAGAGTCAGGTTGGAGATGGGTTTCTCCTCTTTCATGTAGGCAAGAGGGTAGAACTGGTTCTCCTTGAGTGGGGCCAGGAATGCTGGCTTAGTGGATGTTTGGGACCTTCTTTGTTTTGGTGAAGGTCTTGGGGACCAAGTCTTGGGATAGACCTGGTTGCTTGCAGGTCGAGGCTTCGTGGGGGTGCCACGGGCTTCAGGCCTGCTGGTGCTCGCCTTTGTGTCACGGTAGTGACACGTTGAGAGGCGAGTTTCTGCTTCTTGGAGGGAGCAGTTTGTTCCTTAGAAAGTGGGAATGGTCCCAGCGTCCCAAAGACGATAGTCCGGGGAGTCGAGGTCGACCCGGAGTTCAGAGAGTTGCCGAGGGAGTTGACACTTCGGCAGCTGATGGGGCGCTTGTAGGTGCGCGCGGTTTGCTTCTGTTGAAGCATGATTTGGTGCTTGCTTTCATCGAAAGTAATGGTTAGTGAAGCTGCCATTGTTAGTTTTCAAAAAGTTTCTGAAACAAGACCACATCCATTAGTAATCACAAGAATATAATGATCATAAATGGGAAGTTCTATGGTTTCGTCTTTTCAAATTGCTAGAGGAAAATGACCCAAGCAACATGAATAAGGCCAAACGCCATAGAGGGTACAATTGTTCTGATCGCAGGTATGGTAAGCCCAGAATGAGCGTCCCAGTGACTGCTAGAAGCAATTGTGAACTTAAATTCGACTTATCGAGAAGCAAAGCTTGCTCGAGATAAGAAGAATATAAAGTTTGGAGTTACAGATGTGCCGGTCGCAATACAGTAGACCCTGAAAGGGCGTACTTGTACCGCTAGACACAAATGTTTTGAGACCGCATCTATGAGATGAGATTCTCTGTTTTGAAAGGTCAAGATTGGATTCATCAAAGAGAGCAGATGGTATTCCGATCTGAACACGGGCTCAGCGATTTCCGCGAGCGCCAGTGCTCAGAAAGAAATGAACCATAATTTCTCGAATCTGAATCTAAAAATTACAAGTTTTTTTTTGAAAGGCCAATATCGGGTTCATCAAAGAGAGCAAAAGGCACTCCAATCTGAACACGGGCTCAGCGATTTCCGGCGAGCGCCAGTGCTCAGAAAGGAGAAGACCAAGATTTCTCCAATCTAAACCCAAAATGACGGAAGTTTTTTTTTTTTTGAAGATTTTAAAGATTTTTTTTTTTTAAATCCTTTTTATTTTATTATTTTTTTATTATTATTTTTTATTTTAAGATTTTTTTTTGAAAATTTTTTTTATTTTTTATTTTTTATTTTAAAATTTTATTTTTAAAAAAAAAATTATTTTTTTTAAAAATTTATTTAAAAGACGAGAGAGTACACATAGGCCTCCTAACCCGGTCTTATGAAATCTTGATTGATAGAATTGCCCCCAGGTAAGGGTAGGATTACTTAATGAACCCGTTAAGAGGACCCTTGCCTAGAACAGTCAAGCTGTCTCCACACTCTGGACAAGGCTTTTCTTTGAATCAACCATGATCAAAGAACACAGTTGGTTTAACCTTAGTGGTCTATGTCTTCTTTTTTTTTAATTATATTTTTATTTTATTATATTTTTTTTAATGAACTCATCGAAGAGAAACGATGGCCCAAAACCTTAGTCGAACAGGCTCAACATTTCTGCAAGCTCGATGAATGATAGGAACGGATCAAGGTTTCTCAATTTTGAATCCAAAATGAGAAATCTAATTTTTTATTTTTTTATTTATATTTTTTTTTAGATCTTTAATGAACTCATCGAAGAGAAACGATGGCCCAAAACCATAGTCGAACAGGCTCAACATTTCTGCAAGCGGGATGAACGATAGGAACGGATCAAGGTTTCTCAATTTTGAATCCAAAACTGAAAAATCTGATTTTTTTTTGTTTTTTTTTTTTTTTTTTGAAAAGAGAAAGAGTGGAAATAAATTCAAAGAATTAGAAATTTCCAAACAAAAAATCTCATCTCATTTTTTTTTAGATCTTTAATGAACTCATCGAAGAGAAACGATGGCCCAAAACCTTAGTCAAACAGGCTCAACATTTCTGCAAGCGCGATGAACGATAGGAACGGATCAAGGTTTCTCAATTTTGAATCCAAACTGAAAAATCTGATTTTTTTTTGTTTTTTTTTTTTGAAAAGAGAAAGAGTGGAAATAAATTCAAAGAATTAGAAATTTCCAAACAAAAAATCTCATCTCATTTTTTTTTAGATCTTTAATGAACTCATCGAAGAGAAACGATGGCCCAAAACCTTAGTCGAACAGGCTCAACATTTCTGCAAGCGCGATGAACGATAGGAACGGATCAAGGTTTCTCAATTTTGAATCCAAACTGAAAAATCTGATTTTTTTGTTTTTTTGTTTTTTTTTTTAAAAGAGAAAGAGTGGAAATAAATTCAAAGAATTAGAAATTTCCAAACAAAAAATCTCATCTCATTTTTTTTTTAGATCATTAATGAACTCATCGAAGAGAAACGATGGCCCAAAACCTTAGTCGAACAGGCTCAACATTTCTGCAAGCTCGATGAACGATAGGAACGGATCAAGGTTTCTCAATTTTGAATCCAAACTGAAAAATCTGATTTTTTTTTGTTTTTTTTTTTTGAAAAGAGAAAGAGTGGAAATAAATTCAAAGAATTAGAAATTTCCAAACAAAAAATCTCATCTCATTTTTTTTTAGATCTTTAATGAACTCATCGAAAGAGAACGATGGCCCAAAACCTTAGTCGAACAGGCTCAACATTTCTGCAAGCGCGATGAACGATAGGAACGGATCAAGGTTTCTCAATTTTGAATCCAAACTGAAAAATCTGATTTTTTTGTTTTTTTTTTTTTGAAAAGAGAAAGAGTGGAAATAAATTCAAAGAATTAGAAATTTCCAAACAAAAAATCTCATCTCATTTTTTTTTTAGATCTTTAATGAACTCATCGAAGAGAAACGATGGCCCAAAACCTTAGTCGAACAGGCTCAACATTTCTGCAAGCGCGATGAACGATAGGAACGGATCAAGGTTTCTCAATTTTGAATCCAAACTGAAAAATCTGATTTTTTTGTTTTTTTTTTTTTTTTTTTTGAAAAGAGAAAGAGTGGTAATAAATTCAAAGAATTAAAATTTTCCAAAAAATCTCATCTCATTTTTTTTAGATGCGGAATCCAACATAGGCCACCAATTATAAAGTAGCCAAGGAATCGAGAAAAGAAATATAAGCATAGAGCAAAATATATGATATGCAAATATTTCATTTCTAGCATCGTGTTCTCAAATAAACGGGTCCCACCGGGTGTGCCAGCTTGATGGACCGCGCTCCTGCTCGGTTCTACCGAGGTCGGCGGACGTGGGAGTCCGTCGGGTCTGACCCTTTCGTAACCGGGGGGCAAGGGCGTGCATCAACATTTCTTTTTTTTTGTGTGGGTGTGCCAGATTTTCTATTTTACTTGGAATTGCAAGTGGTGATCCGGAGATCAACCTTCGCAAGTAAAAAGGAAATCAACTTCTTTCAAGTTTTCCATTGCACATATATTTAAGAAAAGAGACATTTTCTTGGTTTGCCGTGAAAGGCGATTTTTTTTGGCATTTATAGCCGATTTTGGCGTTTATAGCGATTTTTGGCGTTTATAGCCGATTTTGGTGTTTATAGCCGATTTACAATCCTTATCAATAATGAAAGACAAGAGTTGTGATTTTTGTCTCTTTTGAAAAAATACAAACTACAATGAAAAGCAAGAAAAGGAGGATCTAACTTCTCAGGAGATTGTGGGGGACCCGTTTAGATTGACGGTCGCAAGCCATATGTGGGCTTCGCCATCATCCATGCAGATGAGAACAGAGGATGCTATTGATTCGCTTGGCTTGGCTATAACCTCAGGTTTTTAAAGAACAAAGACCAAAAGAAGGTCCTATGTCCAATAAAAAGCAGAGTAGACGGGCTTGAAAAGCCGTGTCTAAGCCATTGGCGGCAGAAGGAGAAGGCAAGGACCTTGGGGGGGGGTACCCCCCAAGGGACTTTTGTCACCTTGTAGCGGTGGTCGGTGTAGGATTTCCGCAGAGTTTTCTCTCTTAGATTTCTGATGCCTCTTTCTGTCTGAGTTTCCGGATTTTCTGCAGTCTATTGTCTGTGTGTCTGCTGTCCTTTCTTCTTGGAGAGCTCTCCTATTTATAGGCTTTTTAGGTAGCCATTTAGGAGGGTTTATGAGCCTTGATTGTCGTAAAGCTACATAAAGGGAGGAGTTACAAAATTGAATTCTTTATTTTGTAACTCCTTTTTCTTGGCTTCTGATTGGCCGGAGGAGATTGAGGGCATTTAATCGCCTTTAATCGCCATGATGGGAGGAGTTTCATGGGTTAAATGCCATGAATCTCTTGACTTGTAACTCCTGGATACTTGCTTCTGATTGGTCCGTCCAAAGAAATGGATTAATGACTGTAATAAAGCTAGTCAATTACTCGCATTAAGTGGTCGCCGAGCATCTGAAGAGTCGCGGGCCGTGCCGTGTCTTTTGGGATTCTTCTGGCGATGATCACCGATGGATCTTCATGTAGATCGACATCGGATGACCATGAAATTTCAGGTGTTTGTTGCCAACAGCAGGTCGGTGCCATCTGTCCTCACACTTTTTTTTTGGTTGACCGGGTGGCGATCAATATTGTTTTCGATACTCTTGATGATTGACCCGTGTTTTGGACGAATGTAAGAGGATTTGGTGTCTCAAAAGTATGAATTTTGGAAAATACCAGAGGCTGGGCGCTTCGAATCGCGAAAAAACGGCGAAAACCGGGGTTTCCGGGGCCTTCCCGGCGACCCCGGGCTCTAGGGTCGCAGGGGTCTGCGACCCTGGGGGGTTTTTCCCCCTTTTTGTCCCGTTTTGTGTCCGGTTTTGCTGTTTTTCGATTCTTTTTTCTTCTGTATTTTTCCTTGACATTTTTGACCATTTATCGACCTGATTTCCCTGTAGGAAACCTGATGAGAATCCTTGCATTTTATTTTGCAAAGTTTCCAATTTCCTGAGAAAGCCGAAGACTTTGTCGTGCAGAGCTGCCGACTTTCCGTCCGAAGCTGAAACTGGGTCAAACGATGTCGGAATGACCTGAAATTTGGTGTGAAGCCTCCTGAGCAATAAATAAGACCAACCATAGGCTTTTGTTTGAGTTTTGAAGCCGTTTGGGGTCTTATCACCCGTAGACTTGCTCTTGTCGTGATGAAGACGTCGCGGTTTGATGTGCCGTCAACCGATGTCCGAATGACTTGAAATTTGACAGGGAACCTATTGGAGTCATTTTAAGATGATCCATAAGCTCTGTCTTGGAAACCATGGTCTCGGAGAGCTTCGCCGCTGAGAGGCCTGATTTGGCTTCCGAGCATCAAAATATGGTCAAATGTTGTCGAAATGACCTGAAATTTGACGTGTAGCCCTTTGTAAGCATTTTGAAGCCGTCCATGTGCTCTATCTGATGAGTGACGGCCTCGGTGGTTCTCACCACCGAGAGGCTTGATTTAGCTGTTCGAGGGTTGATGTAGGGTCAAACGTTGTCGGTTTGACTCGGAACTTGACGTGGAGCCTTTTGGATGTATTTTGAGACCATCCATCGGCTCCGATCGAAGATTTGGTGTCTCCGATGCTTTCGCCGCCAGGAGCTCCTTTTAAGTTGCTGGAGAAGCGAAGTTAGGCCAAATGATTTTGAAATGGCCCGAAACTTCTTTTGTACTCCTCTTTTGGCTGTCTTGAAGGATCTTGCAGTTTTTGTCTGATTCTGACAAGATTTGATTTTTTGGAAGTAGCATTGCCTATTTATGGCAGGTTGCGACTTCATGTAGCTCTTTGGAACTTGAAGAGGCAAAGTGACATTTTTGGTGTCAACACAAGTCACAGACAAAAAAAAAAGAAAGCAAAAGAAGTCATAACAATTGGAGATTCTGGATTCACTCCAGAGTCCCTCGGTTCTTCTTTAGGTGCCCCGACAGGATCTGTCATCACCTCATCGGTTGGAACCTCAGACATCGCCAAATCTTCCTTTGCTAAAAAAAAAGAGGAGCAGCAGGGAGAGAAAACAAATCAAGACATGGAAAAATCCCATGAAAGGAAATGGAAAGAAAAAAATGAAGAATCATACCTTCACCGACGGTCTCTTCTTCTCGGCTTCTCTTCTCTGGAGGCTCGTCAGCATTCCCTGGCACCTCCTCATTGATAGTAAGAGGGACTTCCAAGCCAGGAGAGTCCTCATGCTGCCCTTTGCTGCGATGATGACTCCTCCTCCTCTTACTCCTGCGGGCTCGCTTCTTAGACGAACCCGCCTCGCTGTCAGAGTCAGGTTTCCCACTTGACTCCTCACTGGATGGTCTACCCTTATCAGTAGACTCCACGGAAGCTTGCCTTTGCACCGTTTGCATCCAAGCACCAAGTTCGGCTTCCTCCTGTTCTAGCTGCTCTAAAGCCTCATTAGGTATTTCTCGAACAGCTTCAGAACCAATGAAGCCCTGGTCACCGAGAAAGCCTATCTTGTGCTTCTCTCCCGAAAGGAAGGCCCAAACTTCCTCTCGCCGGATGCCATCTGACTTTCCAAGGCCCTTTCCAGATGCCTGCTTCACATCAAGCTCCTTCTTGGAAAGCCCCCGATATGCCCAAAAGCTCTCCGCGAACCACTTCCCAAAGCCGGCAGTCCGGGAAGTCAACAACACAGGATAAGAGATCATGGCTGTAGTGTCTTCAGCACTATAGAAAGCCCATGCATTTCTCCCATCCTATAAACCTCCAAAGCGCTTCACCATGCTTGTAGGCGCTCCCACAACGTCTTGAGAAAAGCCCAACAGCAAAGCAAAGCGAGAGGGTACATACGGCTGGATGTCGACGAAAAGATGTCTGCGGTTCACCATCGTGCCGACACGTATGCTGAAAAGCCACTCCTTCTCTGCATTCGTCAAGGAGTAATGCCTTCCAGACCCCGCCCTGGTAGAGTCTCGGGAGGCACCAAAATCAAAAGCCTTCTTTCGCAACTCCGGAGAAAGCTTCACTGAAGACTGCCCCATTTTGACGTCCCTGAACCGTCGGATCCTCATGCGGGCAAACAAAAGTGATTCGGACATGGCTTTGCCATTAGCCAACCGAATCACCAAAGGATCATCATCCTGTGCGGCACCCAGCCGGTGAAAGCCAAGATAGTGACACACATACCATGAATAAAAGATGTGGGCTGAAAATACCCTATTCATAGGGAGCCTAAGCCGAACCAAAAAAGCAGCAGCCTGCAGTTCGGTACACAGGTAGGAGTAAAGAGCTGGCACTAAAGCAAGCTGCTCTCCAAACACCATCTGATAAGGCAGAAAAATACAATGCGGCCTGATGTGCGTTCCATCTCCTCCAGCAAAAATAGCCTCACCAAGCCAATAAGTGAGGTAAACAACGAGATCTCTCCGCAGTGCAATGTCAGGACATATGGCATTTGTACTCGCACAGAAATATCTCACCTCTTCTTGCATAGCAAAGATCTTCTTCGAACTTGGATCCTAAGCCCTGGCTTCCTGGGTCACACTATCAGAAGACTCCCTGCTATCAAAAAAGTTGGGGAACGAAAAGTTAGAACTCTTCCAACTGCTGGATCTAACTTTCATACCCTCCTTCTCCTTCAAACAATCATAGAAGGCGATGAGCTGAAAGTACAGAAGCCTGAACTCCTCAGACTGCCCCTCAAGGACGCTGTCAATCGGCATAAACTCCTCATAGAGTTTGCCAAGGATGGGCAATCCAGTAATGGCACTCAGCTCCTTCAAAGAGAAACCAATCTCACCATTCGTCACAACGAAGGTATTGGTTTGTGGGAGGAATGACTCCAGCATAGCCATGAAGGCCTCGTCGAAAAAGATCACGGTCTCTCTAAAGGCGCGGACCGCATCAAAAATCCCGGCTTCCTTCAAAACGGCGCCACCAATCAGCAGGACGCGATCAGTCCACGACTTCCACTCGGAGTCAGCATTGAAACGGCCACGAAGTCGAAAAGGCTTTATCCAATTGCTGCCGTCACCGCTGAAAATACCAAGGCCCACCAGTCTCAAATCGACCGACGGATAATCAGAACCCTGGTAGCCACTGGATGGCATCAACAGGTCCGTGTCAACAGGCGACCTCTCCGTATATCCAGGAGAACTGCCAACAAAAACCCCGGTCTTGATTACATTTGTCCTTCTCACCCAGCTTGGAGGATCTTCCCTCTTAGAGCACGTGGGGGCAAGGCTCTTGATCGAGACGGTGCGATCAAACGTCGACCGGGTAGCAACAGTCTTCTTCTCACCATCTGCTGTGAAAGAGAACTGAAAACATCTCCTCTGGTATGTCATGTCATCAGGGACGGCATCACCAAAGAAGAAGGTAGGCTTGGGTAAAACACTCTGATCTCCTATCACCCATTGACGACTGCTTACCATGATCTTATAGAATTCCTCTCCCTTGAGAGCGATCAGTCGCTACCTCATCTCATCTCTGTTGAGGGAGTCGCATTCTTCCAGATTTCTCTCAACATACTGGACCTTCTCAAAGGCCTGCTGAACGGCTGGATTAGAAGATCTAGCAGATCGACGAGGTACGCTTTTAGTAAGCTCTTTACCCTTGTTCGTTCTGGAGGAACCACCTGCAAAGGATGGAAAAGAAAAAGATCAAACATCAAAATGACAGAATCTCGCTAAAAAAAATCAGGCGAAATTTTGACATGATGACGGGGCAATTCCGAAGAAAAGGAATTATCCCGAAAGAAATAGAAAGCTTGAAGATAGGCTCAACATTGCTGCGAGCTCCGAAACTCCAAACTTTCGAAACCTCAAAGTCTCCGCAAAATCAGGAAGGGCTCAACATCGCTACGAGCTCCAAATTCCTAAATTTGCGAAAACTTTCAGGTATGCTATCACATCATGCTACAATTCAATTTTAAAAAAAAATTATACATGCATGAACACCTTGGTTTACGAAAAAAATGCATTATCATGATGAGCAAAAAAAAAAGAAAGAAACTTTCTCAATAAAAAGGGGGAGAAAGAAAAGAATAAAAAAATATATAGAAAACTTTCTAAAAAAAAGGAGAGAGAAAGAAAATAAAAAAAAAAGAGAAAAGAAAAAAAGGACTGACCCACAGGCCACGTGGCCGTACGGCCAGATCTGTACGGATCTGTCCGTACGGCCTACAAAAGAAAAAAAAACGTGTGAAAAAAAAGAAGCAAACACGTGGAAAAGAAAAAAAAAAGAAGAAAAGAAAAGAAAGAACCTTTTTTTTCTACAATGGGGTTTTCTTGAAAAAGGGAACTTACTTGAAGCCATTGATGGAGAAGAAGAAGAAAAGTCTTGAAGATCTTGAAGAAGAAGAACTCTTGGTCTTGAAGCCCTCTTGGGATTGTTGCAAAAGAAAGTAATAAGAGCAAGAGATCCAACCTCCTCCTTGCTTTTATAGAAGAGAGCAAACTAAAGAAGGAAAGAAGAAAGAAGTAAGTGTTACTAATTAGTAACCTTACCAAAAGAAAGAGATTAGAAAGATTCTTTCCCAAAAGAAAGATATCTTGAGGGATTCTCTCCCAAAAAGAAATCAATGAGAGATTTTCTCCCAAAAGATAGGATCAATAAAAGATTCTTTCCCAAAGGAAGATATCTTGAGATATTCTCTCCCAAAATAAAGGGAACATGAGAGATTCTCTCCAAGTAAAGATATTCTTAGATATTCCCTATCCAAAGGAGATATTTTTGGATATTCCTTACAAAAATGACACAATATGAGATCTAAGCCATTTCAAAAGCTTAAGGTCCCATGGGTTAGCCCATATGAGCCAGGTTTGACCACCTAGGCACACAAAAAAAAAATTTTGGGCTTTTAGTCAAAGAGAAATCCCTCTTACCAAGAGCATACAAAAATGGTTCCATGCCTCTTTTGAGTTGATTCGACCATACAAAAAAGAATTCCAAGCCCCATGAGCTTCCAAAAATCAAACCATCCAGCCTCATCTATCAAATTGAGCCAAAATCTTGAAATTGACATTCCACAAAAATCCAAACCAAATCCTGGTCCCCTAACTTGCCACATACAGCTTGTTAGGTCACAAGACCAAAACCAAAAACCAAAACCTGATCCCCTAACTTGCCACATACAGCTTGTTAGGTTACAACATCAAAATTGATCCCCCAACATTCCACATACAGCTTGTTGGGTCACACGGTCAAAACCAAACCCGACCCCCTAACCTGCCACATACAGCTTGTTAGGTCACAAGGTCAAAACCCAAATCCACATCCCTGATGTCATCTTCAAAACTTGCTTTAACTACCATAAAATTCCCCTGGAAGCTCAAAAGGCTACAAAAACCAAAAAGAAAGACTGCTCAAAGACTCTTGGTCCAGTCACAGGCTCTCCTTCACAAATCTCTTCGAGGCACATCGACTACAAATGTTAAGTAACTCGTCGCAGCACCTCGAAGGGGCATTTGTTGACACCAAAAATGTCACTTTGCCTCTTCAAGATCCAAAGAGCTACATGAAGTCGCAACCTCAATAAATAGGCAACGCTACTTCCAAAAAATCAAATCTTGTCAGAATCAAACAAAAACTGCAAGATCCTTCAAGACAGCCAAAAGAGGAGTACACAAGATGTTTCGGGCCATTTCAAAATCATTTGGCCTAACTTCGCTTCTCCGACAGCTGAAAAGGAGCTCCCGACGGAGAAAGCATCGGAGACACCAAATCTACGATCAGAGCCGATGGATGGTCTCAAAATACATCCAAAAGGCTCCACGTCAAGTTCCGAGTCAAACCGACAACGTTTGACCCTACATCAACCCTCGAACAGCTAAATCAAGCCTCTCAGCAGCGAGAACCACCGAGGCCATCACTCATCAGATAGAGCACATGGATGGCTTCAAAATGCTTACAAAGGGCTACACGTCAAATTTCAGGTCATTTCGACAACATTTGACCATACTTTGAAGCTCGGAAGCCAAATCAGGCCTCTCTACGGCGAAGCTCCCTGGGACCATAGTTTCCAAGACAGAGCCTATAGATGATCTTAAAATGAATCCAATAGGTTCCCTGTCAAATTTCAAGTCAATCGGACATCGGTTGACTGCATATCAAGCCGCGACATCTTCATCGCGACAAAAGCAAGTCTACTGGTGATAGGACTCAAACGGCTTCAAAACTCAAATAAAAGCCTATGGTTGGTCTTATTTATTACTCAGTAGACTTCACCCCAAATTTCAGGTCATTCTGACATCGTTTGGCCCAGTTTCAGCTTCTGACGGAAAATCGGCAGCTCTGCACGACAAAGTTTTCGACTTTCTCAGAAAATTGGAAACTTTGCAAAATAAAATGCAAGGATTCTCATCGGGTTTTCTATAGGGAAATCAGGCCAATAAATGATAAAAAATGTCAAGGAAAAATACAGAATAAAAAAGAATAATAAAATAACAAAAACGGACACAAAACGGGACAAAAGGGGGAACCCCCCCCCCCCCCCCAGGGTCGCCGGCGACCCTGAGGCCCGGGATCCCCGGGAGGGCCCCGGAAACCCCGTTTTTCGCCGTTTTTTCACGATTCGAAGCGTCCGGCCTCTGGTATTTTCCAAAATTCATACTTTTGGGACACCAAATCCTCTCACATCCGTCAAAAACACGGGTTAATCATCAAGAGTATCGAAATCAACATTGATCGCCAACTGGTCAACCAAAAAAAGTGTGCTTTCTACCCGACCGATCGAGAAATCGACAGGACAGATGGCACCGACCCGCTGTTGGCAACCAACAGCTGAAGTTACATGGTCATCCGATGTCGATCTACAAGAAGATCCATCGATGATCATCGCCAGAAGAATCCCAAAAGACGCGGCATGGCCCGCGACTCTTCAACTGCTCGGTGACCACTTAATGCGATTAATTGACTATCTTTATTACAGTCATTAATACATTTCTTTGGACGGCCCAATCAGAAGCAAGCATCCGGGAGTTACAAGTCAAGAGATTCATGGCATTTAACCCATGAAACTCCTCCCATCATGGCGATTAAAGGCGATTAAATGCCCTTAATCTCCTCCGGCCAATCAGAAGCCAAAAAAAAGGAGTTACAAAATAAAGAATTCAATCTTGTAACTCCTCCCTTTATGTAGCTTTATGACAATTAAGGCTCATAAACCCTCCTAAATAGCTACCTAAAAGCCTATAAATAGGAGAGCTCTCCAAGAAGAAAAAAGCACAGACAGCAAAGAAAACAAACAACAGACTGCAGAAAATCCGGAAACTCAGACAGAAAAAGGCATCAAAGAGAGAAAACTCTGCGGAAATCCTACACCGACCACCGCTACAAGGTGACAAAAGTCCCTTGGGGGTACCCCCCAAGGTCCTTGCCCTCTCCTTCTGCCTCCAATGGCTTAGACGTGGCTTTTCAGCCCGTTTACTTAGTTTTTTATTGGACATAGGACAGTTTTTTATTGGACATAGGACCTCCTTTCAGTCTTTGTCCTCTAAAAACCTGAGGTTATAGCCAAGCCAAGTGAATCAATAGCATCCTCTGCTCTCATCTGCATGGATGATGGCGAAGTCCACATATGGCTTGCGACCGTCAATCTGAACGGGTCCCCCACAATCTCCTGAGAAGTTGGATCCTCCTTTTCTTGCTTTTCATTGTAGCTTGTATTTTTTGAAAAGAGACAAAAAATCACAACTCTTGTCTTTCATTATTGATAAGGATTGTAAATCGGCTATAAACGCCAAAATCGGCTATAAATGCCAAAAAATTGCCTTTCACGGCAAATCAAGAAAATGTCTCTTTTCTTAAATATATGTGCAATGGAAAACTTGAAAGAAGTTGATTTCCTTTTTACTTGCGAAGGTTGATCTCCGGATCACCACTTGCAATTCCAAGTAAAATACAAAATTTGGCACACCCACACAACAAAATGTTGATGCACGCCTCTGCCCCCTTCCGGTTACGAGAGGGTCGGACCCAAACGGACTCCCACGTCCCCGACCTCGGTAGAATCGAGCGGAAGCGCTGTTCCATCAGACTCAAAGGTCACATTAAAGAAATCAAAACAAATAGATACATATACGGGACGGGGTGCCCATAGGCACAAAAGCACATCAATATCGGGCCGGGCATAAACAAGATAGCAAAATTGCTGAAAACAATATTCGGTGCAAGACTAGTTACAAGACACGAAACTTGAAATATACAAGTGAAATTCGATAAAATCAAGTACATATGGGTTTCTATACTTTCTGGGCCAAGTGTTGAAGGTCCAAGATTTAAATCAATGTAAATAGGGTTCCGTATGTTAAGTTCGATATACATTTGGTACTCTTTAAGAATTAAAAACATTCCGGGTCCTTACTCACATTGATAAGTCTAAAAGACCTTAACGAGATCATGATGATGGGGTTTCTTCTTCCACATAGTTCCACAAGGTTCTTCAAAAAGAATCCAATAAAGTTGTAGTTTCGGTCATCTTCTCGGTTGGCTGTCGGTTAGCCGAACTGGGTATGTCGGCTAGCCGACAGCTGACCGACGGCTGACCGCTGATCCAAATCAGCAAACAAACAGCTCTCTGGAAAAGGGACCGAACTGATTTCGGTTGGCTATCGGTTAACCGGGATTGTACAATTCGGTTAGCCGACAGTTGACCGAAAGATCTTTTGATGAAATGCAACTCTCTGGAAATGAAACCGACAAGGTTCGGTTGGCTGTCGGTTAACCAAAATGGGCATTTCAGCTAGCCGATAGCTGACCGACCCTGCACGGGCAGTTCAGTTTCAAGTCAGATTTCCATTTCTTTTTTCCCTACATTTGCTCATACACTTTGGGCACCCTTATGTACATTTTGAGGGTGCCAAGACATCCTTAAAAACCCATTCAATCCACTTTCAAACCTCCAATCATCCATCCAACATCTCCTTTCCATCCATTCAAATACAAGAGAGAGAGAGAGAATCAAAGAAATCCACAAATAACCATTCAAGTTTAACACAAAACAAAGTACATTTCTAAGAGATAAAATGAGATAGAAAGATACATTAATTGATGCATTTGAAATCAATAGAAGACAAGTCTTAAAACAAGATTTAAGCAATTGGAAATCATTAATGAAAACAAAGCATATGCATAAAACATGATTAACATTAAGAAATCATTTCATCCACATGCCTTAGGTCCAAAGCTAGCAAATCCAATCTCTAAACACTCTCCAAGCCACAAATCACCAATCTAATAAAGAACCCCCAATTACAACCCTAAAATATCAAAATCAAATCAAAACGAAACGAAAGCTTTCAATAATGAAAATGGAGCTTCTCCAAGGCCAAATAAACAACAATCTAGGAGATGGAAGAGATCTCTTACTTGTAAGGTTCTCAAATGAACAAGGCTCACTCAAGGAAAAGTTCAGGGTCGATGGATCCCTCCACAAATGGTACCAAATGGAAGCTCTTGAGAAGATGAAGAACATTCGTGTAGTTCCTCTCTTGATTTAGCAAGGCTTGGTGATGATTAATGGTGGAGAAAGCAACAAGAAAAGGGAGGCAAAGGTGGCTGCTGGGATTCTCTTCTCTTAGAACAGTAATTAGGGCAAGAAGAAGAGAAATGAGGGAAAGGGTTCCCTTATATATCAAGGGGGAGATGGGTCCCACAACTTAAAGCACTTCTCGGGCTCAAAACATCAATTTCGGGACCTCAAATGATTTCGATGAAGAAGACAAAGTTGATCGGAGAAATTTCTAGTTTCCAAAAAGTATATGTTTTACGGGTTTTGGTGACAGTGAAAATAGTGTCCAGATTTTGGGTAAAAAGACCATTCTGCCCTCAAATTGAGAAAAGTCGGGTTTCGGGCTCTCGAATGGGAACGATGTCAACATGAGAGTTGTAGAGAATAACAAGATAAGTTAAATGGGATTAAAAACATAAAATTAGAAAATCATGAATAAACCCCCAAGCTCACGTAAATTCATAACAAGAACCCCCAAATGGTCCCACAAATCAAGAAGGCTCTCAAAATTTCCCAAAGATATTATAAAAGATATTTTAATTCCAAACTTAACCAAAATCCACTAAACACACTTAAAGCTAACACACAACTTAATTAACACTAATCGAGGTCTTTCGGGTCGGGGTCTTACATCCTCCACCGCTTAGGACATTTGGTCCTCCAAATGAAATAAAACTCACCTCGGGTAGTAGGTGCGGATACTTCTTCTGAACTTGATCCCGTAGTTCCCATGTTACTTCTTCTGGTCCATGATTCTCCCAAAGTACCTTGACCCACTGAATAGTGCGTGTTCTCAACTCTTGTTCCTTGGTGTCAAGAATCTGCTTAGGCTTCTCAACATATGTAGCATCTTCTCGAATTTCCAACGGCTCATAACGGAGTATATGCAATCTATCGGGGACGTACTTCTTCATCATAGACACAAGAAAAACATTGTGTACGCCGGAGAGTTCGGGTGGTAAGGCTAATCTGTAAGCCATTTCACCAACTTTACTCACGATATCACACGGTCCGATGTATCTCTGAGATAACTTGCCTTTCTGTCCAAACCTCAATGTTCCACGAGTAGGTGACACTTTCAAGAAAACCTTATGTCCTTCCTTGAACTTTAAATCTCTTTGATGAGAATCCGCATAACTTTTATGTCTACTCTGGGCTACTTTTAGACGTTCTTGGATCAACTTAACCTTGTCACTTGTTTCACTAACCATAGTCGGCCCATGGAAGCTGCGAGTACCAACTTCTTCCCAACAAACAGGTGTCCTACACCTTTTGCCATACAATGCCTCGAAAGGCGCCATTCCAATACTCGAGTGGAAACTGTTGTTGTAAGCGAACTCACACAACAGTAGAGCTTCATCCCACTGAGTCCTGAAATCTAACGCACAAGCTCGGAGCATATCCTCAAGTGTCTGAATTGTCCTCTCTAACTGACCATCGGTCTGTGGGTGATAAGTTGTGTTGAACTGTAACTTCGTACCCATAGACTCATGCAATGTTTTCCAAAATCTCGAGACGAATCTGCTGTCCCTATCAGATGTGATGGAAACTGGCTGTCCATGTTGACTAACAATCTCACTAACGAACAACTGAGCCAAAGGTAACATATCCATCTTCTTCCCAATCCTCATTGGAAGAAAATGAGCTGACTTGGTGAGACGGTCCACAATGACCCAAATGACATCATTGCCTCTACTAGTCTTCGGTAATCCCGAGATGAAGTCCATGTTAATGTGTTCCCATTTCCATTCCGGGATCTCTAATGGCTGTAACAATCCTAGAGGCTTCTGATGTTCTGCCTTGATCAACTGACAGGTCATGCATTTAGAGACAAACGCTGTTATCTCTCTCTTCATGTTGTTCCACTAAAATCTACCCTTTAAGTTCTGATACATCTTCGTACTGCCCGGATGAATAGAATACTTAGTGTTGTGAGCCTCTGTCATGATATCATTCCTCAAGTCCTCTATGTTAGGTACACATAGACTGTCTTGGTAGTACAAAACTCCATCCACGATACGAAAATCCGGATGATCTGCTATATGCTCTGAAACTCTAGCCAACTCTGGGTCTTGTAACTGATTCTCTTTGATCTTCTGAATGAAGGAACACTGACATGTTTGCTAACATGACACCCTTCTTTAGAGGCTGAAAGTCTACTCCCAATTCCTCGAACTGCTGAAAAACATAAATTCCCGAAGACTGGCCATGCTAACTGACTTTCTACTTAAGGCATCTGCAACTACATTTGCTTTCCTCGGGTGATACTTGATTCAAAAATCATAGCCGTTGAGATATTCCATCCATCTTCTCTGCCTCATTTTCAGTTCCTTCTAAGAAAATAAATACTGTAGACTGCGGTGATCAGAGTGTACCTCAAATTTCTCTCCATAGAGGTAATGTCTCCACATCTTCAATGCTAAAACAACCGCTGCCAACTCCAGGTGATGCGTTGCATAGTTTTTCTCGTGATCTTTCAACTGTCAGGATCCATATGCAACTACCTTTCCATCTTACATCAAAACACATCCAAGTCCAACGTTCGAAGCATCGGTAAAAATGGTAAAACAGCCGTTTTTGGATGGCAAAGTAAGGACTAGAGCAGTATTCAATCTCTTCTTTAGCTCTTGGAAACTAGCTTCACACTTATCTGTCCATACATAAGGTGCATTCTTCCTTGTCAACTTCATCAAAGGTGACGCAATTGACAAAAATCCCTGCACAAACCTCCGGTAATAACCTACTAATCCAAGAAAACTCCTGATCTCTGATGCATTCTTCAGTTTTTCCCAATTCATAACCGATTCAATCTTGGACGGGTCCACTGATAATCCTTCTTTGGAGATAATTTGACCCAAAAATGTGACTTGGTCTAACCAAAATTCACACCTACTGAGCTTTGCAAACAACTAATTCTCTCTCAGAAGTTGAAGTGCTATCCTCAAGTGTTCCTCATGTTCTTCTTTGGTCTTGGAATACACTAAGATATCATCGATGAACACCACTGTGAACTGATCCAGATACTCTGCAAATATCTTGTTCATCAATGACATGAACACTGTCAGACCGAATGGCATCATTAGGAACTCATAGTGTCCATATCTTGTCCGGAAAGCTGTTTTCGGTACATTTGAGTCTCTAAATCTCAATTGATGATAACCGGACCTCAAGTCGATATTTGAAAAGTAAGCAGCTCCTTGTAACTGAACAAACAATTCATTTATCCTTGGCAAAGGATACTTGTTCTTGATGGTTGTCGCGACCCCGGACCGGGTCAGGGAACCTAATCGGGGATCAAGAGTGCGACCTGATGATGCCACGCCACGTGCATCTCTTTGATGGGCTAATCCGTACATGGTTTATCAAAATATTTCATCCGTGCACGTGATTTCCACAGGGTTCTGCGGTGAGGATTATCCATACATATCATCTCACAAGACACATACATTTTTAATATGCGGAAGCATGTAGTAACTCATGTTCATACCAATTCATTTCATATACAAGACTGATTTCCTTAAATATAGTGACATAGTATCAAAATGAGCAATGATCATTAGAATTTCCCAAAAGTAAATATTAAAGTTTATACAAAAGATTAGTTAGTTAATTTGCCCCAAAAATAATGGCCAACAAAGGCCAGTACAATACAAAAGAATACCCCCAAAAGTTCTAAATCAAAATCCCAAAAAGGTGTCAAATCTCTAAGCTTGACCGAATGTCTACATAACATAGTCAGCTTGCCACTCAATTATGCGTTGTGGTTCATCAACCGCCTCCTCAGGCTCCTCCTCAAAGGCAATGAGTTCTGGACCTGAGTACCAAAATAATGGATCAGACATGACGGTCTGGCAGGTGGGTGAAAAGATATGACAATAAAATAAACAAAGACACCTTGGAAGAGTGTAGAAGACCTATACATATAAATAATGAATTTAATAAAAGTAAATCCATCATTTATTAAGAAAAACATGAACAATATAAAGCATATAAAGGTACCAAATATCTAGAACTGTCAAGGTGGCAACCACTCGAAGCTAAATCCTCTCTCACTAAAGTGAGGAGCGCCATCGGGGCTTTGACCTCAGTCACACGAGGTGAGGAGATTCAACGATTTTGTATAAATACATATAGCTAGACAAGACCACGGTAGCGAACCGGGTAGCAAGACAGGACAGGATCTAGGCTGCAGCTGGCGGGACAAGAGGGGGGATCTCCAAATCGGTGGATCAAACCGACAAGGTACATCCAAGCTTAGTGGTGCCGACTCATAGGTCATATGCAAGAAAACAAAACAAGTGCATGTATATCGGGACAAGATGCTCATAGGCATAAGACGTATAGTATCAAGCCAAGCATGAACAAGATAGCCAAAACGCTAAAACGATATCCAGGGCATGACTAGTCTCAAGATATGAAACTTAAAACATATAAGTGAAGTTCGATAAAAATCAAGTACATATGGATTTCTATACTTTTCGGGCCGAGTGTTAAAGGTCCAAGATTTGAATCATTGTAAATAGGGTCTCGTATGTTAGATTTGATATACATTTGGTACTCTTTGAGAATGGAAAACATTTAGGGTCCTTATACACATTGACAAGTCTAGAGATCTTCAACAAATTTACATAATGGGATTCCGTACAACACCTTACAAGTCTTTACGTTGCATTGGGGTTCCAAACAATACCTCTCCAAGCCTAAAAATAACGTTTCAAGTCTTCAAGTGTTGACCCGGGCCTGACTGGCAGTTTGTTCGAGCGGACTGGAAAGCTCACTCGGGCAAACTGCTCTCTGTCTGGGGTTCGCTCGAGCGGACCTACTCGGATCAGGTTGGCTAGAGCGATCAAAAGGTTGGCTCGAACCAACAAGGTTCTGTGACAAGTTAGCTCGAGCGAACTTTCCAGAAACCTATTTTCTATGTACAGTTCTGCTCTTCTTCTTCTCCTCTTTGCATACACTTTTGAGCACCCATTTAACATACATTTGAGGGTCTCAAACCTCATTTAAACCCCATGAAATCCTCTATCCAAACCTCCTTCCATCTACATCAAATCCCTTTTTCAAACCATCCACAATCAACCAAGAGAGGGAGATTCAACAACATAGACATCCACATGAAGTATGATCAACATTTGGTTCAAAACAAATCCACAAACGTAAATATGAGAGGGCTAGATACATCCATATGCATATTTTCAAAATCAAAGACAATCATATGGAGAAACATGTGCTATAAACCATAAATGAAACCATATTGATTATAAAACATGTTAATAAGTAAGATTATCGATTCATCCACTTGCCTTAGGTCCAAAGTTAGGCAAATCCAAGCTCTAAACACTAACAAGAACAAGCCTATAAGCAAAACCAAGAGAACCAAATACAAACCCTAGAATATCAAAACCAAATCAAAAGAAAGAGAAAACTTGTAAGAATCAAGACAAAGCCTCTCTAGGGCTAGGAGAACATGAATCTCAAAGAATAGGGAAGATTCCTTACTTGTAAGGTTTTCAAATGGATAGGGCTTGCTCAATGGAAGTTCTAGAAAGCTTGTTTTTCTTCAAAAATGGTGTCCATGGAATGCTCTTGAGATGAGGAAGATGATTATGGAGTCAATCCTTCATTTAGCAAGAGTTTGGTGATTGACGAGGAAAAGAGCAAGAGGAGCAAGGGAGAAAACCCTAGGGCTGGAACTTCTTCTTCCAAGCGAGAAATGAGCAAGAAAAGGGAAATGGAGAAGAGGGCTCTCCTTTTATAGCAAATGCAAGTGGGTCCCACAACTTAAAGAGGTTGTTAGGCTAAAACATGGTTTTCGGGGTCTCAAATGATTTCGACAAAGAAGACAAAGTTGCTCGATGAAATATCTAGTTTTCAAAAAGTATATGTTTCGCGGGTTTTGTGACATTGAAAATAGTGTCCGGATTTTGGGTAAAAAGACCATTTTGCCCTCAAATTGAGAAAAGTCAGGTTTAGGGCTCTCGAATGGGAACGATGTCAACATGAAAGTTGTAGGGATTTACAAGATAAGTGAAATGGGATTAAAACACAAATTTTAGGGAATCATGAATAAACCCCCAAGCTCACGCAAATTCGTAACAAGAACCCCCAAAGGGTCCCTCAAATCAAGAAGGCTCTCAAAATTCCCAAAAGTTATTATAAAAGCTATTCTAATCCCAAACTTAATCAAAAACCACTAAACACACTTAAAGCTAAAATACAACTTAATTAACACTAATCGAGGTCTCTCGGGTCGGGGTCTTACAATGGTCACTTGGTTCAATCTTCGGTAATCAATGCACATCCTCATTGAATTATCATTCTTCTTCACAAACAAAACCGGTGCTCCCCATGGTGAAATGCTAGGTCTCACTAAAACTTTGTCCAACAATTCTTGCAACTGAACCTTTAATTCTCCCAATTCTGTCGGAGCCATTCTGTAAGGTGCAATAGATATCGAAGCTATCCCCGGTAACAACTCAATAGTGAAATCTATCTCTCTGATGGGTGGTAATCCTGGAATCTCCTCCGGAAAAACATCTGGGAATTCCCAAACAATAGGAATCCCCTCCACCCCTTGGGACCGTTAATCCTTCGTGATAAATGACAAATAAGCCTCACATCCACTTCTCAAAATTCTATCAGCCTACAACGCTAAAATAAAGCTCTGATACTAGTCTGTCACGACCTCGGTCCGAGTTAGGAACCAAATCCGGGATCAAGAGTGTGAACTGTTGATGCTGCGCCACGTGCATCTCTTTGGTTGGCTAATCCGTACACGGAAATAAAGAAAACATTTTATCCGTGCATGTGATTTCCACAGGATTCCGCATTGAGGATTATACATACTTATCATCTGACAAAAACACATACATTTTCAATATGCGTAAGCGTGTAGTAAATCATATTCATACTATGTGGGGAGATTTTTAAGGTATCAGGATTACACTAACTTCGACATTAAACTGCTGTTCAAGCGCACCCACGTGCCGTCCAAACACACCTCGGCAATAGGGTCAGAGCCTTGGCAGAAACCAGCCTAACTTCGGCTACGCAGGCTGACCTCGGCTTTCCGCTCGACCCCGGCTGAGGGAGTCAGGTCGCCAGTCAAGATAAATACCATGGTCGCCCCTACTTCCGCCACGACATCGGACACGTGGCTGAGTACGGGCACGTGCCAATGGGACAGATGGGCCATCCTAGCCGTCCATAATCTTCGCCAGATCGCTGACAAGGCGGCATCCAGCGGCTATAGCCAAATCAGGGCAAAGCCCGAGGATGGATCCAGGGGCGGACCCATGTTTCCAAGACCTGGGGCGACCGCCCCAGATCAAAAAGGGGAAATTGTAAAAGAGTTGAATGGGTCCTAGCCCAGGTCCCATGTATGAACAAGCTTTCGCCCCACATGTCAAAACCTTCACTATTTTTTATTTATTTTAAAGAGTGTAGGTGAAAAACGTGTAAAAAAAAAAACTTTCATTGGTGAAAAGCTCTTCTTTCAACCTGTGCAGTCGCCAGTTTACGATCTCGTCAATGCCAATCAAGCTTCTCCTCGTTGTAGTTCTTGTGGTTAGTCTCTCTCTCATGGTTGCACCAAACACTTTCCACATCGACGAAGTTCTCGCAATCACCCCTCTGGTCCCACAACGAGTCAACTCCATCAGAACCCCATCTCCATCGACCTTCCCTATCTTAAGTATTTCTTATCAGATTTGATGGGATGGATGCCTGGAATTTCTTCAAAAAATTGAAATATAACAGGGGAGTGCCAAGAGAAAACCTAATCAAACCTTGGTTCTCTCTCCATGCCCAAATCTAGTATAATCCTAATCACTTTATATCTATATCCGAACCCTTAATCTCTAAATCCTACTTCAAATCCAAAATTCCTAAATCCCAATCCAAACCCTAAGCCCTAAATCACCAAGTCCTAAATGGAAACCCTAAGCTCTAATTCTCCAAATTCCCTTGATTCATAAGCCCTAATTCCTAAAAATCCTAAATCTGAATTAAAGGCATCAAAATTCAAAACCCAAACCCTAAGTTGCTAAGTCGATTAAGCATTGAAATCCGATTGATTAATTTCTTATATATATGTCTACACAATTTTCTGCTTAGTGTAGCAATTGCTTGCATTTTAATTTGGTTTTGATTTGTTGTTTGTTTTTTTCAGTCTTTTTTACCTCTTTTCCATAAAGCACCTTGTAGGTTGTCTGTGTGAGTGAGGTCTTTGGAGCTTTAGCATTTTTCTTATAAAGTAAAGTAGATTGCAACAAAAGCATATAAAGAAAATTGGGGTGGGAGAAGAATTATTAGGAGATAGCATTATAACTGCTTGTTTCTTCTTCTTCTTCTTTTCGATTTTTTCCTTGCACTATAATATGACGTCTATCTCCATTAACTATTATGCATCTAGTTGAGTTCCACATGAGTTTGTGCTTTTTATAAAGAAAAACGTTCATATGCTATTACTACATAGAAAAAAATCCTTTATTAAAAAATATAATAAAAATAGCACAGTAGCTAAAAGCCTAATCTTCTGGGTTTGGTCTAGGTGATGAAATGTTTCATTTAAAAATAAGTTGTGGAAAGAAGGGGCATGCAAGCTCTTTTCCATAAAGCACCCTTGTGGATTGTCTATGTGAGTGAGTTTTTTCGAGGCTAAAGCTTTAATATTTATCTTTTAAACGAAAGTAAATAGCAAAAAAATTATAGAAGTTGAGCTTTAATGCAATACATTTTCTCTTTTGCTATTGTTGATTTGATAAAAGTTTAGTAAAGTTAGCAAAAATTTAGCGCCACCTAAATGAAAATCCTGGGTCCGTCACTGGATGGATCCGATGGGACCTCAACCGCCAAAGACTTGAGAAACGATCGGGCCCAACATGACATGCATTTAATGCGATATGGGCTGATCGGACGGGAAATAAATGCATTGTGGGCTATGATGGATCCTCATTTATTACTTTGTGGGCTAATGAGATCATTCCTATCAAATCTACGAGCCCACCCCAAGATATCAGGAAAATTCCTCTATAAATACGAGGATGTTCCAAGACAAAGGTACGCATACACATCCCCTCTGGAGTCGTTACTCTGTCTCCATTTTCCTTCAACCTTTGTTCTAACTTAGGCATCGGAGAGCCCTGCGCTGCCCACAGTCAGGGTCCTCTGACCGTTTGTTTCTCCCCTTTCAGGCTTTAAGGCAGCTGATCTTCACCATATATTTGGATAAGTCCTACCAGGCACCCTATAATCTTATGAGTCATAATTTTTGCACTTACAATTGGCACCGTCTGTGGGAAAGTATTAGCCTAATCTTCCCAAGTATCATGCCTCCGAAGGCTAAGAAAGGCGGAGAATCTTCAAGAGCAGTGATCCAGCTGCCGTCACCTCCGGGCCCGTCGCCGGACGCTCCTCCTCAGAGGCGATCCGGGGCAAGGTCTGGCACAGCTACAGCCGAAGAGCATCCTGACGCTACCTCTTCGTCCAAATTCCATTCCCAGAGCGAGTCGAGGATTCATCCCCGAGTGAGGAAGTTATGCCTCCCCAGCAGATTGAACGGCGACAGGAGCGTCCGCAGTGGGACAAATCCATAGCAGTCAGTAAGTCCCACCATTCACATCACTTCACTGGTGGTGGGGATGTCGCGGCTAAAAATGTCCTCATCCAAGAACAAGAGAAGTTAATTCGTCAGCTCCATCAGCAGCTAAGAGCCAGAGGAGCGACCTCGTTAAGGCAACCTTCATGACACCAAGGCAAAAGGAGGGCCACTCAGAGCTGGGTGATCACCTCCTCCCACGAGGATTTGAGGACTTATCTAGAAGAAAAGCGCGGTCGAGCCCACGATGAAGGATCGAGCAATAGTCGAAGCGATCACGACCGAGATAGTCGCACTCGAAGCCATCACAGCCAAGGTCACTCGAAGAGAAAGTCAGAGACCCTGTCACCGGAGAAGGACGACAAGCAAAGTTTAATGTATGGTCATACTATATGAACCTGATTTATTTTTGAAATCCTAATTTAAAATTGTTGAGTATTCCAATGATTTGTTGGGTTATGAAAATTTGAATTTCAAAACGAATAATGTTGTTTCATATTTAGACTTTGATAAAACTTTATTTATTAAGCTTTATTTGACAATTTGGAGGCTCAGTTTCTACTATGTTTTAAAATGATGGAATTCAACTAAGTAATAGTTTTAGTCCCTATGTTTAAGATTTTAAGATTTGTTTTGCATCGAATGGAATGAGTTGTAATAGCTTATGGTTGGAGTTGGAAGTGTAAGAATTGAAGGGTTGATGGATGTCAGGATGTGTACTGGTTCAGTTGAAGACAAAGTTGGATTTATGAGAGATTAAATATCATTCGAGACTTGGATTGGAAGTTTTAACTTATCAGGGAATGATGCCAGATTGGCAGATATGTTTTGTTGATAACATAGTATCAAGCCGAAAGTCAAGAGCAACAAGTCGATAGAATCAAATGTGGGCAAAATTCTGAGTACAGCACAGAAAGATTGGAATATGGAGTTGTGAACACAGATTGGATTTCCAAGGTCGGCTTTACATGTCAAGGGTAGAAGACTTGAAGAGTAAAATCTGAAGAGGCAAGCCATGCAAAGTTTCGACACATAACAGCTCAGCAGGTTATGGCAGTTTAACATCTGGGTTGTGGCAGACCAAGTTAGTGACAGGAGACCTATAAGAATTTAGAGATTGCGATTTCAGAACGAAGAAGGATTGCAGGTATTCTTGGAGGCCAGAAGCCGAATGGTACGGTAAAAGTAGGTATATGGAATTCCAGGAATTTTTGAAGTAGAGATTATTTTAGAGAAAACATGTCTACGATCACATCTTCGTACAAGCATCGGGAGCACCGTGTATGGCTTTGAAGGACTTAAGGCACAGAATTCCAAAGTGATAGAAAGAGGCAGAACTTGCAGTTTCTTGGACCGACAGTGACTGACGAGGTAAGTAAAAGAAATGATCCAGTACAGGAACAACAGATGACATCAAGGATGATTAGAAGAATTGTTGAACACCGGTTTAGTCAGAGAAGTATGTTTTTGAACAGATATGTGGGATAGTTTGAAGCCTTCAACCGAATCAGAATGTTGTTGACCGTGCATCTCAACGTCAGGTTTGATCAGAGGGTCTCTCAGTTCCCGAGGTTCAGCGTAGGGTGTCAGTGTTTTTTTTTTGTCTTTTGTCTTTTGGGTTTCTGATTTTGATTTGGTTTAGACCAAATGGATTCTAAGGGGGGGAGGATGTAAGACCCCGACCCCCAATTTCTCTATTTAGTATTGTTTTAATCGTGGTTTAACTTTTTTAAGCGAGATTTGAGTTGGTTTGACTTTGTCTTTGAGTTTTACTAGATTTTTCATAGCCTTGGAGATTTTGAAGACCGTTGACTTTAGTTTGACCCGGTCTTTGTAAAATGTATTTTTGTGAGAAATTATTCTTATTTTGGGAAAATTACAAATTTTGCTCCTTTTGACTCATTTTATTGAGCTTAACAACTTTCATGCTTCGACCATTTTGATTTGATGCTCCGAAATCACGTTTTTCGAGAAAAATGGGCAAAAATGACATTTTCACTAAATCTGTCCATAAATTTCGAGAATTTCAGAGTTTGGGGAAAATATACTTTTTGGAAAGTAGAAATTTCTCTGATCATTTTTGTCTTCTTCATCGTCTTCATTCGGGACCCGCAAATGTTAGTCTCAGCCTTTGTAAGTTTGGGGCCCATGGGGCCCAGCCCACTTATCCTCTATATAGCCAATGGGTTCTTTTTCTTCCCCATTTGTTCTTCTTGCAAACCCTAGACTCAAGAGAGAACCCTCCTCCCAGCACTTTCTCTCTCCTCTTGGAAACCTCTCTTCTTGGATGCTAAATGGAGATTTGATCTTCCCACCTTCTTCTCCTCTCTCTTAGCTTTCCAAAGAACCCATTTGCAAGAGATTTGAGCTAGGAGGGACCACTTTTCCATGCCTTTCTTCTTTGCTTGAGCTACCAAAGGTTAGCAATGGTTTTCTTTTCATGAGATCTTGGTGTTTCAAACCTTTTGGAGTATTTTTCTCACATATGCAAAGAGTTTTCATGGAGATTTGAGGATGATTGATTTTTAGGGTTTCTCTTGGTTTATTTTGGGGCTTTTGTAGATGGAAGACCTTGAGGCCCTAGAGCTTTGTTTGAGGAGTATTATTTCTCTCTTTTAGACTTGAGGCAAGTGGATTTTCAATTAATATGATGACTTCATCTATTTTGTTTCATTTTATGATGTTTCGTGCTATGTGCTAGTCTTCCTATGTTTCCTAGTTTTGCTTTGGGATAAATGGACTAATGTTGTGTGTGATTTTACTCATGATATTGTTTTACAATGTATTGGAAGTTTGTTTCTACGTTGGTCATCTTAAAATATAGCCTTCTTCTTGTCAAAGTGCTTATGCTCTAAGAATGGAGGAAAAAGTTTTGATTTAAAAAGTGTTTGTAAGATTAAGTGGATGGATTATAAATGGTGGTTTGATGAGTTTGAGAAGCTCAAGGAAGTATGGAAACATGTGAGAAAGGTTGAAGGAAGAAAAAAATCAGAAAAGGAAGGAGGAAGTGCAAATCTGCACTTCCAGCGGAATGGACAGGGCCCAGTCCGCTCGAGCGACCCAGTGGGCCGCTCGAGCGGACCAGGTTCTGTCTGGGCTTCGCTCGAGCGGGCCCTTGGTCGCTCGAGCGAAGCTCAGACCTGTCCAGGGCCCGTTCTATGACTATTGGTGCTGCCTTTGTGGACTGTTTTTAGGGGCCTGTTTGGGATGGTTTGTGGGTCAATTATAAACCTATTTTAGGCCCATTTCACCCCATCTATCCTATTTGTTTTGAGGCCCATTAATCTCTCTTTTATGCCTAAGAGCCCATGAGGGTTTGAGGTTAATTATGATACTTGGAATTGCGAAATGGGAATGGGAACAATGAGAGAATGAGCGTATGTGAAGTTACCCGGGAATCTTTCAAGTCTTAATACGCACTTTATCATTTAAATGTTGTGGATTTTCATTGGCATCAAACATACTCTTTATTAATCAATGTTTAAAGGTTAAATGTGTATTGAGATGGTTCCTTGGTAAGTCATTAAGTCATTCTCCACTACCCATTCCATTTCAAGTTAGAGAATGTATTTGTATTTGTATTCTTCGGTGAACTAATTTAAATAGCATCGGTGATTTGTTATAAAATCTTGTGGTTTTTCCATGTTTGAAAGGATTGATCGTATGATTTTATACAAATCACTTTGATGTGTATTAGAGCGGTTTACCATGGAATTCGTATGTTTTCTCCGAATCGATTTGGAAGGAGATTGGAGTGGTTCGCCACATTCGGGATTTCGTCGATGAGACTATTATTTTGAAAAGACTGTTATTTTGAAAATAAAACCTCAAGGCAAGATGGGGCCAGAGCTTTGTAGTGTGAGCCCATGAGCCAAAGGGATTATTATTGGTTTGAGTTGTATCGGGTTGGGTTTCGAAAACTAAAGGCACCACTAGGCTTAGGTCACCTTGTCGGGCTGATCACCCGGCTTAGGATCTTTAATTTGTCCGCCAGCTGCAGCTTGGATTCTGTCTGTACCGACCATGGCAACGGTTCCTATCTGCCGGTCCCATTTGTATGGCTACGGTTCTGATTCTATTTCCTGTCCCACGTGTAGTGGCTACGGTTCTGTCTGCTCTTGTTACTTCGGTAATAGGAGAATATAGCTATGTGTGGTTGCCAATGTTTTATCTATTATTATTTTATTTTATGATTCTTATTTGTTTATACTCATTATATTCTTGGAATTTGTTATGTTCATGATATCAATCTTTTACCGTACTGTCTCTATTATTTAGGATTTTAAATGAATTTCCGATTATGAGATGATTTATATAGGCTGTTATCTTTTGAGATATTTATACTTCAGAGTCTGTTTATTTTATTGCTTTGATATTTATGTTCGGTCTTTCGATCGTTTTATCGTGATTTACTGCTATTATTGTTTAGACTCTTTAATCGGTATTACAATGATTCCGTAAGGTTTTATGATTATCCTTTTGTTTCGTATTACTTGTTTATTTACTTGCCAGACCGTCGTGTCTGACCCTGTTTGTTTGGTGCCAGTTTCCTCTCTTTCTGCTTTTAGGTGTTTGATCGGAGGAGGCGATGGGACCGCCGGTCTGACGTGAGAAGCTGCCCATTGATATCATCTAGATGTCAAGTTTGGCACCGGAGCTCGTAATATCACTTGGGGTAGTATGTCACTTAGTGGTTTATTTGTATGGCTTTGTTAGCCTTTTTCATTGGGTTTGTAATTAAGACACCTGTTAATTATAATTTGAATATGTGGGAAATAAATAGTCTTGTTACTACCAGCTCAGTGTTCTTTGGATTATGATTTGTGCCAGTCTGCTTACGTGATGGCTTTATGATATTGGTTGCGTGCGACACGGAAACCGATGGCCACGGATTCCGAGTCGTAACACCATGTTTAGCTTCCGCGAAAATATACTCTGATCGTGATGGAATCTGGTTATCCTCATTCACGCGGATCTTGGGAAATATAACAAAAGTTTCAAGTTTATCCCAAAATTTCGCATCCCGAGGTCAGATCACTGCAGGGCCCGGTTTCGGGGTGTGACAGATTGGTATCAGAGCTGGTTAGTTTCTAGGAAATAAAATACTCTAGAGACATTAAGACGTGTGGTGAGGATTCGTTAGATTGTGTCGATTTGTTTTCTCTTGTCTTTGTTTCTTTGAATTTGAGTCGGCTTTTCTTTCAGTACGGGAGACTTTGCTTGTCTTTTCTTTTAGTTCTTGTTGTTAGGAGATTTGGATGACCAAATTTCCTCCTTCGTGGTGGAGAATTTAAAGCCTCCGTACGCCTTTTCAGTGTCTTTTATCTGTGCTTGTGTCGGAGACTGAGAACCTCGTGGATTCAGTATGTTGTTTTCGGAGAACATCAGCAGACTTTCAGCCTTCAGCATCTTCGTTGTGGTTAATGAGAGAAGACATGTGCATTTGCCAGCTAAAGTAGAACTTGAGCAATATTTGAAGATCCCCTCTCAGCTAATCGAAGATCATCATGCAGCGTACCAAGGTAAGTAAATGTGGATTTTGGGTGAACTCAGACCATCTTTCCAAGATGAAGGACTGCAAAAGGCATATTAGCTATTGATTTTATGAAAGGAGAAGTGATTCTTAGTTAATAAGGTTAGAAGTTGGTGCCAGAAACTCAGGGATTTTCCGGATTCAATGAGCCTTGTCATAGTTTTGGTTGAGAATTTCCGTGACTTGCAGCTTAGCCAATGTAGTTGATTCGGCAGTAATACCAAGTGGATGGTTAGTTGTAGTCAAGATAAATTTTCGGCAGCAAAGGAAACCTTGGGAATTTTTTTACGACTTACAGGGTATTGGATTGGACATCGTGCAGATGCAAGTGTATACCTCAGTTATTGTGATGTCCCTTTTCTTGGTGAGAATGATTTTCGTGATGTTTTCATCTCTTGTTATGTTTTTCATTAATGTCTATGATTTATTCTTGTTGTGTTTAAACAATGGATTATGTTTAATCTTCTTAAGGTATTGTTTTACAATGATCTTAGAATTTTGCCCTTGTTTTAATCTTCTTAAATGTTGACATCTACATTTCAAAACCTTAATGGTTTTAAAATTTTGTATATGTTTGGTTGGAAATGGATGGATGTTTTTAATGATGGAATGTAGAGACTAGTGGATAAATTGGTCTTTAAAAACATGTAACAAAAAATTGTGTTTCTCTTTCAAAGTACGATGTGAGATTTCTATTTCATTGATTCATTTTCTTTGGCTATGCAAAATGAATTTCCTAAGGGTTTTTGTGTTTAGATTATATACAGGTTTCTGCATTTATTTTAACGTTCAGCTGTGTTTAGATTTCCACAGGATTCTTATAAACAAATGAGTTCAGATTTCAACAAGGTTTAGTGTTTAACTAACACTCAGATTTTTGCAAAGTTTAATGTATGGTCATACTATATGAACCTGATTTATTTTTGAAATCCTGATTTAAAACTGTTGAGTATTCCAATGATTTGTTGGGTTATGAAAATATGAATTTCAAAACGAATAATGTTGTTTCATATTTAGACTTTGATAAACTTTATTTATTAAGCTTTATTTGACAATTTGGAGGCTCAGTTTCTACTATGTTTTAAAATGATGGAATTCAACTAAGTAATAGTTTTAGTCCCTATGTTTAAGATTTTAAGATTTGTTTTGCATCGAATGGAATGAGTTGTAATAGCTTATGGTTGGAGTTGGAAGTGTAAGAATTGAAGGGTTGATGGATGTCAGGACGTGTACTGGTTCAGTTGAAGACAAAGTTGGATTTATGAGAGAGTAAATATCATTCGAGACTTGGATTGGAAGTTTTAACTTATCAGGGAATGATGCCAGATTGGCAGATATGTTTTGTTGATAACATAGTATCAAGCCGAAAGTCAAGAGCAACAAGTCGATAGAATCAAATGTGGGCAAAATTCTGAGTACAGCACAGAAAGATTGGAATATGGAGTTGTGAACACAGATTGGATTTCCAAGGTCGGCTTTACATGTCAAGTGTAGAAGACTTGAAGAGTAAAATCTGAAGAGGCAAGCCATGCAAAGTTTCGACACAGAACAGCTCAGCAGGTTATGGCAGTTTAACATCTGGGTTGTGGCAGACCAAGTTAGTGACAGGAGACCTATAAAAATTTAGAGATTGCGATTTCAGAACGAAGAAGGATTGCAGGTATTCTTGGAGGCCAGAAGCCGAATGGTACGGTAAAAGTAGGTATATGGAATTCCAGGAATTTTTGAAGTAGAGATTATTTTAGAGAAAACATGTCTACGATCACATCTTCGTACAAGCATCGGGAGCACCGTGTATGGCTTTGAAGGACTTAAGGCACAGAATTCCAAAGTGATAGAAAGAGGCAGAACTTGCAGTTTCTTGGACCGACAGTGACTGACGAGGTAAGTAAAAGAAATGATCCAGTACAGGAACAACAGATGACATCAAGGATGATTAGAAGAATTGTTGAACACCGGTTTAGTCAGAGAAGTATGTTTTTGAACAGATATGTGGGATAGTTTGAAGCCTTCAACCGAATCAGAATGTTGTTGACCGTGCATCTCAACGTCAGGTTTGATCAGAGGGTCTCTCAGTTCCCGAGGTTCAGCGTAGGGTGTCAGTGTTTTTTTTTTGTCTTTTGTCTTTTGGGTTTCTGATTTTGATTTGGTTTAGACCATTTGGAGGACCAAATGGATTCTAAGGGGGGGAGGATGTAAGACCCCGACCCCCAATTTCTCTATTTAGTATTGTTTTAATCGTGGTTTAACTTTTTTAAGCGAGATTTGAGTTGGTTTGACTTTGTCTTTGAGTTTTACTAGATTTTTCATAGCCTTGGAGATTTTGAAGACCGTTGACTTTAGTTTGACCCGGTCTTTGTAAAATGTATTTTTGTGAGAAATTATTCTTATTTTGGGAAAATTACAAATTTTGCTCCTTTTGACTCATTTTATTGAGCTTAACAACTTTCATGCTTCGACCATTTTGATTTGATGCTCCGAAATCACGTTTTTCGAGAAAAATCGGCAAAAATGACATTTTCACTAAATCTGTCCATAAATTTCGAAAATTTCAGAGTTTGGGGAAAATATACTTTTTGGAAAGTAGAAATTTCTCTGATCATTTTTGTCTTCTTCATCGTCTTCATTCGGGACCCGCAAATGTTAGTTTCAGCCTTTGTAAGTTTGGGGCCCATGGGGCCCAGCCCACTTATCCTCTATATAGCCAATGGGTTCTTTTTCTTCCCCATTTGTTCTTCTTGCAAACCCTAGACTCAAGAGAGAACCCTCCTCCCAGCACTTTCTCTCTCCTCTTGGAAACCTCTCTTCTTGGATGCTAAATGGAGATTTGATCTTCCCACCTTCTTCTCCTCTCTCTTAGCTTTCCAAAGAACCCATTTGCAAGAGATTTGAGCTAGGAGGGACCACTTTTCCATGCCTTTCTTCTTTGCTTGAGCTACCAAAGGTTAGCAATGGTTTTCTTTTCATGAGATCTTGGTGTTTCAAACCTTTTGGAGTATTTTTCTCACATATGCAAAGAGTTTTCATGGAGATTTGAGGATGATTGATTTTTAGGGTTTCTCTTGGTTTATTTTGGGGCTTTTGTAGATGGAAGACCTTGAGGCCCTAGAGCTTTGTTTGAGGAGTATTATTTCTCTCTTTTAGACTTGAGGCAAGTGGATTTTCAATTAATATGATGACTTCATCTATTTTGTTTCATTTTATGATGTTTCGTGCTATGTGCTAGTCTTCCTATGTTTCCTAGTTTTGCTTTGGGATAAATGGACTAATGTTGTGTGTGATTTTACTCATGATATTGTTTTACAATGTATTGGAAGTTTGTTTCTACCTTGGTCATCTTAAAATATAGCCTTCTTCTTGTCAAAGTGCTTATGCTCTAAGAATGGAGGAAAAAGTTTTGATTTAAAAAGTGTTTGTAAGATTAAGTGGATGGATTATAAATGGTGGTTTGATGAGTTTGAGAAGCTCAAGGAAGTATGGAAACATGTGAGAAAGGTTGAAGGAAGAAAAAAATCAGAAAAGGAAGGAGAAAGTGCAAATCTGCACTTCCAGCGGAATGGACAGGGCCCAGTCCGCTCGAGCGACCCAGTGGGCCGCTCGAGCGGACCAGGTTCTGTCTGGGCTTCGCTCGAGCGGGCCCTTGGTCGCTCGAGCGAAGCCCAGACCTGTCCAGGGCCCGTTCTATGACTATTGGTGCTGCCTTTGTGGACTGTTTTTAGGGGCCTGTTTGGGATGGTTTGTGGGTCAATTATAAACCTATTTTAGGCCCATTTCACCCCATCTATCCTATTTGTTTTGAGGCCCATTAATCTCTCTTTTTATGCCTAAGAGCCCATGAGGGTTTGAGGTTAATTATGATACTTGGAATTGCGAAATGGGAATGGGAACAATGAGAGAATGAGCGTATGTGAAGTTACCCGGGAATCTTTCAAGTCTTAATACGCACTTTATCATTTAAATGTTGTGGATTTTCATTGGCATCAAACATACTCTTTATTAATCAATGTTTAAAGGTTAAATGTGTATTGAGATGGTTCCTTGGTAAGTCATTAAGTCATTCTCCACTACCCATTCCATTTCAAGTTAGAGAATGTATTGTATTTGTATTCTTCGGTGAACTAATTTAAATAGCATCGGTGATTTGTTATAAAATCTTGTGGTTTTTCCATGTTCGAAAGGATTGATCGTATGATTTTATACAAATCACTTTGATGTGTATTAGAGCGGTTTACCATGGAATTCGTATGTTTTCTCCGAATCGATTTGGAAGGAGATTGGAGTGGTTCGCCACATTCGGGATTTCGTCGATGAGACTATTATTTTGAAAAGACTGTTATTTTGAAAATAAAACCTCAAGGCAAGATGGGGCCAGAGCTTTGTAGTGTGAGCCCATGAGCCAAAGGGATTATTATTGGTTTGAGTTGTATCGGGTTGGGTTTCGAAAACTAAAGGCACCACTAGGCTTAGGTCACCTTGTCGGGCTGATCACCCGGCTTAGGATCTTTAATTTGTCCGCCAGCTGCAGCTTGGATTCTGTCTGTACCGACCATGGCAACGGTTCCTATCTGCCGGTCCCATTTGTATGGCTACGGTTCTGATTCTATTTCCTGTCCCACGTGTAGTGGCTACGGTTCTGTCTGCTCTTGTTACTTCGGTAATAGGAGAATATAGCTATGTGTGGTTGCCAATGTTTTATCTATTATTATTTTATTTTATGACTCTTATTTGTTTATACTCATTATATTCTTGAAATTTGTTATGTTCATGATATCAATCTTTTACCGTACTTTCTCTATTATTTAGGATTTTAAATGAATTTTCGATTATGAGATGATTTATATAGGCTGTTATCTTTCGAGATATTTATACTTCAGAGTCTGTTTATTTTATTGCTTTGATATTTATGTTCGGTCTTTCGATCGTTTTATCGTGATTTACTGCTATTATTGTTTAGACTCTTTAATCGGTATTACAATGATTCCGTAAGGTTTTATGATTATCCTTTTGTTTCGTATTACTTGTTTATTTACTTGCCAGACCGTCGTGTCTGACCCTGTTTGTTTGGTGCCAGTTTCCTCTCTTTCTGCTTTTAGGTGTTTGATCGGAGGAGGCGATGGGACCGCCGGTCTGACGTGAGAAGCTGCCCATTGATATCATCTAGATGTCAAGTTTGGCACCGGAGCTCGTAATATCACTTGGGGTAGTATGTCACTTAGTGGTTTATTTGTATGGCTTTGTTAGCCTTTTTCATTGGGTTTGTAATTAAGACACCTGTTAATTATAATTTGAATATGTGGGAAATAAATAGTCTTGTTACTACCAGCTCAGTGTTCTTTGGATTATGATTTGTGCCAGTCTGCTTACGTGATGGCTTTATGATATTGGTTGCGTGCGACACGGAAACCGATGGCCACGGATTCCGAGTCGTAACACCATGTTTAGCTTCCGCGAAAATATACTCTGATCGTGATGGAATTTGGTTATCCTCATTCACGCGGATCTTGGGAAATATAACAAAAGTTTCAAGTTTATCCCAAAATTTCGCATCCCGAGGTCAGATCACTGCAGGGCCCGGTTTCGGGGTGTGACAGATTGGTATCAGAGCTGGTTAGTTTCTAGGAAATAAAATACTCTAGAGACATTAAGACGTGTGGTGAGGATTCGTTAGATTGTGTCGATTTGTTTTCTCTTGTCTTTGTTTCTTTGAATTTGAGTCGGCTTTTCTTTCAGTACGGGAGACTTTGCTTGTCTTTTCTTTTAGTTCTTGTTGTTAGGAGATTTGGATGACCAAATTTCCTCCTTCGTGGTGGAGAATTTAAAGCCTCCGTACGCCTTTTCAGTGTCTTTTATCTGTGCTTGTGTCGGAGACTGAGAACCTCGTGGATTCAGTATGTTGTTTTCGGAGAACATCAGCAGACTTTCAGCCTTCAGCATCTTCGTTGTGGTTAATGAGAGAAGACATGTGCATTTGCCAGCTAAAGTAGAACTTGAGCAATATTTGAAGATCCCCTCTCAGCTAATCGAAGATCATCATGCAGCGTACCAAGGTAAGTAAATGTGGATTTTGGGTGAACTCAGACCATCTTTCCAAGATGAAGGACTGCAAAAGGCATATTAGCTATTGATTTTATGAAAGGAGAAGTGATTCTTAGTTAATAAGGTTAGAAGTTGGTGCCAGAAACTCAGGGATTTTCCGGATTCAATGAGCCTTGTCATAGTTTTGGTTGAGAATTTCCGTGACTTGCAGCTTAGCCAATGTAGTTGATTCGGCAGTAATACCAAGTGGATGGTTAGTTGTAGTCAAGATAAATTTTCGGCAGCAAAGGAAACCTTGGGAATTTTTTTACGACTTACAGGGTATTGGATTGGACATCGTGCAGATGCAAGTGTATACCTCAGTTATTGTGATGTCCCTTTTCTTGGTGAGAATGATTTTCGTGATGTTTTCATCTCTTGTTATGTTTTTCATTAATGTCTATGATTTATTCTTGTTGTGTTTAAACAATGGATTATGTTTAATCTTCTTAAGGTATTGTTTTACAATGATCTTAGAATTTTTCCCTTGTTTTAATCTTCTTAAATGTTGACATCTACATTTCAAAACCTTAATGGTTTCAAAATTTTGTATATGTTTGGTTGGAAATGGATGGATGTTTTTAATGATGGAATGTAGAGACTAGTGGATAAATTGGTCTTTAAAAACATGTAACAAAAAATTGTGTTTCTCTTTCAAAGTACGATGTGAGATTTCTATTTCATTGATTCATTTTCTTTGGCTATGCAAAATGAATTTCCTAAGGGTTTTTGTGTTTAGATTATATACAGGTTTCTACATTTGTTTTAACGTTCAGCTGTGTTTAGATTTCCACAGGATTCTTATAAACAAATGAGTTCAGATTTCAACAAGGTTTAGTGTTTAACTAACACTCACATTTTTGCAAAGTTTAATGTATGGTCATACTATATGAACCTGATTTATTTTTGAAATCCTGATTTAAAATTGTTGAGTATTCCAATGATTTGTTGGGTTATGAAAATATGAATTTCAAAATGAATAATGTTGTTTCATATTTAGACTTTGATAAACTTTATTTATTAAGCTTTATTTGACAATTTGGAGGCTCAGTTTCTACTATGTTTTAAAATGATGGAATTCAACTAAGTAATAGTTTTAGTCCCTATGTTTAAGATTTTAAGATTTGTTTTGCATCGAATGGAATGAGTTGTAATAGCTTATGGTTGGAGTTGGAAGTGTAAGAATTGAAGGGTTGATGGATGTCAGGACGTGTACTGGTTCAGTTGAAGACAAAGTTGGATTTATGAGAGAGTAAATATCATTCGAGACTTGGATTGGAAGTTTTAACTTATCAGGGAATGATGCCAGATTGGCAGATATGTTTTGTTGATAACATAGTATCAAGCCGAAAGTCAAGAGCAACAAGTCGATAGAATCAAATGTGGGCAAAATTCTGAGTACAGCACAGAAAGATTGGAATATGGAGTTGTGAACACAGATTGGATTTCCAAGGTCGGCTTTACATGTCAAGGGTAGAAGACTTGAAGAGTAAAATCTGAAGAGGCAAGCCATGCAAAGTTTCGACACAGAACAGCTCAGCAGGTTATGGCAGTTTAACATCTGGGTTGTGGCAGACCAAGTTAGTGACAGGAGACCTATAAAAATTTAGAGATTGCGATTTCAGAACAAAGAAGGATTGACGGTATTCTTGGAGGCCAAAAGCCGAATGGTACGGTAAAAGTAGGTATATGGAATTCCAGGGATTTTTGAAGTAGAGATTATTTTAGAGAAAACATGTCTACGATCACATCTTCGTACAAGCATCGGGAGCACGGTGTATGGCTTTGAAGGACTTAAGGCACAGAATTCCAAAGTGATAGAAAGAGGCAGAACTTGCAGTTTCTTGGACCGACAGTGACTGACGAGGTAAGTAAAAGAAATGATCCAGTACATGAACAACAGATGACATCAAGGATGATTAGAAGAATTGTTGAACACCAGTTTAGTCAGAGAAGTATGTTTTTGAATAGATATGTGGGATAGTTTGAAGCCTTCAACCGAATCAGAATGTTGTTGACCGTGCATCTCAACGTCAGGTTTGATCAGAGGGTCTCTCAGTTGCCGAGGTTCAGCGTAAGGTGTCAGTGTTTTTTTTGTCTTTTGTCTTTTGGGTTTCTGATTTTTATTTGGTTTAGACCATTTGGAGGACCAAATGGGTTCTAAGGGGGGGAGGATGTAAGACCCCGACCCCCAATTTCTCTATTTAGTATTATTTTAATCATGGTTTAACTTTCTTAAGCGAGATTTGAGTTGGTTTGACTTTATCTTTGAGTTTTACTAGATTTTTCATAGCCTTGGAGATTTTGAAGACCGTTGACTTTAGTTTGACCCGGTCTTTGTAAAATGTATTTTTGTGAGAAATTATTCTTTTTTTGGAAAAATTACAAATTTTGCTCCATTTGACTCATTTTATTGAGCTTAACAACTTTCATGTTTCGACCATTTTGATTTGATGCTCCGAAATCACGTTTTTCGAGAAAAATGGGCAAAATGACATTTTCACTAAATCTGTCCATAAATTTCGAAAATTTCAGAATTTGGGGAAAATATACTTTTTGGAAAGTAGAAATTTCTCTGATCATTTTTGTCTTCTTCATCGTCTTCATTCGGGACCCGCAAATGTTAGTTTCAGCCTTTGTAAGTTTGGGGCCCATGGGGCCCAGCCCACTTATCCTCTATATAGCCAATGGGGTCTTCTTCTTCCCCATTTGTTCTTCTTGCAAACCCTAGACTCAAGAGAGAACCCTCCTCCCAGCACTTTCTCTCTCCTCTTGGAAACCTCTCTTCTTGGATGCTAAATGGAGATTTGATCTTCCCATCTTCTTCTCCTCTCTCTTAGCTTTCCAAAGAACCCATTTGCAAGAGATTTGAGCTAGGAGGGACCACTTTTCCATGCCTTTCTTCTTTGCTTGAGCTACCAAAGGTTAGCAATGGTTTTCTTTTCATGAGATCTTGGTTTTTCAAACCTTTTGGAGTATTTTTCTCACATATGCAAAGAGTTTTCATGGAGATTTGAGGATGATTGATTTTTAGGGTTTCTCTTGGTTTATTTTGGGGCTTTTGTAGAAGGAAGACCTTGAGGCCCTAGAGCTTTGTCTGAGGAGTATTATTTCTCTCTTTTAGACTTGAGGCAAGTGGATTTTCAATTAATATGATGACTTCATCTATTTTGTTTCATTTTATGATGTTTCATGCTATGTGCTAGTCTTCCTATGTTTCCTAGTTTTGCTTTGGGATAAATGGACTAATGTTGTGTGTGATTTTACTCATGATATTGTTTTACAATGTGTTGGAAGTTTGTTTCTACCTTGGTCATCTTAAAATATAGCCTTCTTCTTGTCAAAGTGCTTATGCTCTAAGAATGGAGGAAAAAGTTTTGCTTTAAAAAGTGTTTGTAAGATTAAGTGGATGGATTATAAATGGTGGTTTGATGAGTTTGAGAAGCTCAAGGAAGTATGGAAACATGTGAGAAAGGTTGAAGGAAGAAAAAGATCAGAAAAGGAAGGAGGAAGTGCAAATCTGCACTTCCAGCGGACTGGACAGGGCCCAGTCCGCTCGAGCGACCCAGTGGGCCGCTCGAGCGGACCAGGTTCTGTCTGGGCTTCGCTCGAGCGGGCCCTTGGTCGCTCGAGCGAAGCCCAGACCTGTCCAGGGCCCGTTCTGTGACTATTGGTGCTGCCTTTGTGGACTGTTTTTAGGGGCCTGTTTGGGATGGTTTGTGGGTCAATTATAAACCCATTTTAGGCCCATTTCACCCCATCTATCCTATTTGTTTTGAGGCCCATTAATCTCTCTTTTTATGCCTAAGAGCCCATGAGGGTTTGAGGTTAATTATGATACTTGGAATTGCGAAATGGGAATGGGAACAATGAGAGAATGAGCATATGTGAAGTTACCCGGGAATCTTTCAAGTCTTAATACGCACTTTATCGTTTAAATGTTGTGGATTTTCATTGGCATCAAACATACTCTTTATTAATCAATGTTTAAAGGTTAGATGTGTATTGAGATGGTTCCTTGGTAAGTCATTAAGTCATTCTCCACTACCCATTCCATTTCAAGTTAGAGAATGTATTTGTATTTGTATTCTTCGGTGAACTAATTTAAATAGCATCGGTGATTTGTTATAAAATCTTTGTTAGATATCGCGATCACTGAGAGGGGGGGGGGGTGAATCAGTGATTCCTTAAAAACAGGTCCATTTAACAACAAAAGCAAATCAAATCACACAAGGACACCAGATTTAACGTGGTTCACCAAAAGGCTACGTCCACGGTTCAAAGACTGTCCGAACACTGATCCGGAACAGATCTGAATCTATTTAGTCGTACCAACGACAAAGAGCACCAACCCTTAAGTTTCAGATAGCACCAACTATCTAGGAAGCACCTACTCCCTTTACAATTTTTCTGCACCAACAGATAGGATCACCAAACCCCTAACACCAAGCACCAACTTGATGTTCTACAGAATTTAAGTAGAGAACTTTTCTACAGCCATTCCCCTCTACAATCTCTCTCTCTCAATCCCTTACAAATTGAAATTTAAAGCATAAAAAGAGAGACACTTATATTATGGACGAATCACCATCTTCATGAGCGCATTCTCGTCCACACTTGCTGTAGAAACGTGCAACACAACAGCACACAGCAATAGACAGCAGCAGCACCTTCTTCTCTCAAAAACCCTCTCTTTTCTTCTCTCTTCTTTTCTCTTCTCTTCTGTACACTTGAAACGAACCAATCAAGCCTTTATATAGGTTATGGTAACCCTAAAGAGTGTTTAAATTAGGCTAGAATTCGTTTAGAAAGAGTCCCAAACGAAATACTTAAGTTTCCTGAATTTTCGTGCAAAACTTCTATTTCTGCGCAACTCAGGTTTCCCGTGTGTTCTACCGGTAGTACTACCGGTTTACCAGATGAGATTCTCATGTTCAAACATTCTGCTGGAATATCAGCCTTTTCTACCGGTAGTACTTGCGGTTGAACTTTCTACCGGTAGTACTTGCGGTTGACAGATGGAAATCTCAGGGTCAGCCTTTTCTACCCCTTTTCTACCCCTGTTCTACCCCTGTTCTACCGGTAGAACTACCGGTTGACAGATGAAATTCTGATTTCCTGTACTGTTCTGTTTCAGCTCTGTTTTCTCTTTGAAGCTCTATCAACACCACACTTGTGACATTGTGTTGACAATAATTCCAACACAAGATGATACTTGAGATACTAAACACTTCAATGCTTCATAAGACTTCTCAAGGCATCTCAAATTCCAACAATCTCCCCCTTTGGAATTGTTGGCAACACTTGGAACTTCAACACTTGGAACACTTTGAACCAGTTGACCTTCATGAAGCTTCTTCAGAACCATAAACCAACAGAATCAAGATCTTCACATTCACATTCTTGATACCAATCTCCCCCAAGCTATCATAGCATAACTTCTTCTAGCATAGCTTTCTCCTAGCATAAGACTTTCTCCCCCTTTGACAACAAGTCCAAAGGGACCAACCAAGGAGCGAATAGGATATTCAAGGAATACATTGCTCCCCCTTTCAAGCATAACTCCTAAAGATTAGGAGAGTGAGTAACTCCTAATTTTTTCCGGAGATACTCGAAGACTTCCTTTGGCAGAGGTCTTGTGAAGATATCAGCAACTTGCTCAGTAGTTGGAACATATTCCAACTTTACCTCACCGTCTGCAACCTTTTCCTTGAGAAAGTGATAGCGGATTGCAACATGCTTCATTCTAGAATGCTGAACAGGATTCTTAGAGATGTGAATTGCACTTGTGTTGTCACAGAGGATCGGCGTAGGATCCGTTGTCGGAACTCCTAGATCAGAGAGCATTTGCCGCATCCATAACACTTGCGTACAACAAGTTGCCGCGGCAATATATTCCGCTTCCGCTGTAGAAAGGGATACTGAATCTTGTTTCTTACTGTGCCATGCCACCAACCTTTCACCGAGATAGAATGCACCACCGCTTGTACTCTTGCGATCATCTATACATCCAGCCCAATCGGCGTCAGAGTATGCAACAAGAGTGAAGGATTTGCCTTTAGGATACCAAATACCAAGCTCCATGGTACCTTTCAGATATCGAAATATCCTTTTTACTGCTGTAAGGTGCGTCTCAGTTGGTGATGCTTGAAATCGAGCCACCATACATACTGCTTGTAGAAGATCCGGTCTTGTAGCAGTCAAATAAAGCAAGCTTCCTATCATTGAACGATAAGTGGTGTGATCAACGGACGAACCCTTATCATCTTTGCTTAGCTTTGTGTTCGTTGTCATTGGTGTGCTCACTGGCTTGCTGTCTTCCATGTTAAAACGCTTCAGCATTTCCTTGATGTATTTCATCTGTGATATGAAGATACCATGTTTCAGCTGCTGAACTTGTAAACCAAGGAAGAACTTTAGGTCTCCAAGCATTGACATCTCAAATTCTTTCTTCATCTCTTCAGCAAAATTCCTGCACATTTCCTCATCATTGCCACCAAAGATTATGTCATCGACATAAACAATGACAACCAGCTGTTTGCTCAACTCTGTTTTGACATAAAGATTGCTATCAACCAGTCCTTTTCCAAAGCCGATCTTGCGGAGATAGAGCTCCAGCCTTGCATACCACGCCCTTGGCGCTTGTTTCAGCCCATAAAGAGCATTTTTCAACTTGCACACTAGGTCTGAATTTTTGCTAATGAGAAAACCATCAGGTTGCTCAATGTAGACCTCTTCTTCAAGTAATCCATTCAAGAAGGCTAACTTTACATCCATCTGAAATACCTTGAAGGTTTTGTATGCAGCCAATGCAAGAAACATACGAATGGATTCCAGACGAGCCACCGGTGCAAAGGTCTCTTCAAAATCTATGCCTTCAACTTGAGCATAGCCTTTACAAACCAACCTTGCTTTGTTTCGTATGACCTGACCATCTTCATTCAGCTTATTCCGAAAGACCCATTTAGTACCAATAACATTCTTATCGGTAGGTCTAGAAACTAGTTCCCATGTGGAGTTCTTCTCAATTTGCTCCAACTCCTCATGCATAGCTTTCAACCAACTTTCATCGAGACTGGCTTCAGCCACAGTCTTGGGTTCAATGGTGGACACAAGTGAGTAATTGCTAACTACACTTTGTCTTGTTTTAACACCGGCCTCAGGATCTCCAATGATTTGATCCTTAGGGTGTTGCTCTACCCAAGTGCTTTTCTTTCTAGGTGTAGCATCCTCTGAGTCATCCTTTGATTTCTCAGAATCATTAGGTTCAGCCACTTCATCATCAATCTCACTCGAGTCCTCATGATGAGTTACATTCTTTGATTCATGGTTTTCATCAATTCTAACATCGGCACTTTCTATGATTTTTCTGGTCCTTTTGTTAAGACATCTGTAAACCTTACTAGAGGAGGAGTAACCCAGAAATATACCTTCATCAGCTCTTTCATCAAATTTGCCCGGATTTTGTTCAAGACGCTTGATGTAACACTTGCTACCGAAGACTCTGAAGTGCTTGACTGTTGCTTTTCTCCCAAACCATAGCTCATAAGGAGTTTTGTCTTCATGTGGCCTGATCAAGCATCGATTCTGAATGTATACAGCCGTATGGATTGCCTCCTTCCAGTATTTGTTAGCTAGCTTGCTCTCAGTTAGCATTGTGCGAGCCATCTCTTGCACGGTGCGATTTTTCCGTTCCACAACTCCATTTTGCTGTGGAGTTCTAGGGGCTGAATATTGTCTTTGAATGCCATTGTGCTCACAATAGTTAGTGAACTCTTCAGATGCGAATTCACCTCCTCGATCAGACCTTAAAATCTTGATACGTTTTCCAAGCATATTTTCAACCTGTGCTTTAAACACTTTAAAACGATCAAGTGCTTGATGTTTATGCTTAGGAAACAATACCCATGTCATACGAGTATAATCATCAATGCATAACATAAAATACTTATCTCCATTGGTGCTTTGAGTTCGCATCGGTCCACAGAGATCAGTGTGCACTAGCTCAAGAGGTTTCTTTGAATGATGCTCCTTTGACTTGAACATTACCCTCGTTTGCTTTCCCTTTTGGCAAGAATCGCAAATGGGGTTGGAAGGCTTTTCAACTGTAGACATACCTCTGACAGCCTTTAAATTGCAAATCTTTGACATGTTATCAAAGTTTAGATGCCCAAGGCGTTTGTGCCACAACCAACTTTCCTCTGTCCGACTCATCAAGCAAGTCTTTTCAGCTCCATCTGACAATGTATAGAGATTTCCAGCAGTCCTAGATCCAGTAGCCACTGTTTTGCCGTTGCTACACTTCTTGATAGCAAACCCATTCTTAGTGAAGACAACTTCATGGCCTTTGTCACAGATCTGGCTCACACTAAGCAAGTTGTGTCTTAGTCCAGACACATATAAGACCTCTTCTGATCTGATCTTGTTTGCCTTTAGCTGAACAACACCTTTTCCGCAGATTTTGGCACCATCATTGTTACCAAACTTCATTGATCCGCCTTCATAGTGCTGTAATTTGACGAATTCTTCCTTATCACCTGTCATATGGCTTGAACAGCCACTATCAAGGACCCATGGTGCTGCCTTCTTTTGTGCATTGAATGTCGTTTGCACAATGAGAGATTCCTTGGAATTGTCTTCCCTTTTCTTTGCCCTCCATGCCTTAACTAACTTGGGTTTCTTTTCAACCTAAAATTGGTTAGCTATAGGCAACCTACAATCCCTAGCCAAGTGTCCATAATTATAACACTTATAGCACTCAATTTTGTGGCCGTTTAGGATTGAGAAAGGGTTCCTAGTCACAAACGGGCTGTTTCTAACATAGAATCTGCAATCAGCTCGTTTATGTCCATATCTATTACAGATAGCAATAACCATAGAATCTGAACATTCTTCCTTTCTTCGGTGGCTGGTTAAACTCGACAAACCTTTTCTTATTGACCATCTCAATACTAGGCTGAATTTGAAGCTTTGTAGCCTTGAGAGGTATGGCACTTTGTTTCATAAACAAAGAAGGTGCAGCTTTAGAGGATTCTCCGATCTCAAATCCAATACCAAATTTATTGTGGAAGGGCTTTTGAACTTTCAGAATTTCATTGAGTTTCATTGTCCCTTCAATTGCTTGGAGCACTTTGAGTTTTTGGCGACTTTCCAAGTTTTCAGCCTTTGCTCTAGCGATTTCAGTTTCAAGTTTCATAGCCTCTTCCTTTTTGATACTTATATGATTTTCAAGGACTTCCACCATTCTTTTATATTCTTCAACTTGAGTTTTCAAAGCAATAACTAAACTTTCAGATTCATGAAGAAGTTTCAGATTTTTCTTACTTGTTTTTCGTTCCATGCTAAGCTCCTCAAGTGCGGCAATGAGTTCTTCTTCAAGATTGACCTCAGCCACCTCTTCCTCTTCCGGCTCTTGCTCCTCTTCTTCTTCAACAGTAACCATGAAGAGAGCTTCAGTTGCCTCGGCTGATTCATCATCGTCTGAAGTTTCAGACGAGCTGTCATTATATTGACTGATGAAGCTTTTTACTTTGCCCCTCTTTCTGAAATTTTTCTTCCATTTACTCTTATCAACATAAGAGTCATCATCATTATTTTCTTTCAGCGGACACTTCGCAGCAAAGTGACCAATACCGCCACAGTTGAAGCATTTAAAGGGTAGCTTCCCTTTGTACTTTCCATTGCTTTCTTTCTTCAGCTTTCTAACTAATTGAGCCTCAAGCTCATCATCATCAGTATCAGCATCATGACCAGCAGTCTCTCTTCCCTTTTTCTGAACTTTGAAGGCCGCTTCTCTATCAGATGAAGACGTCTTACCTATGCGCATCTCATAGGCAGTGAGTGAACCATGCAACTCATCCATGGTAAACTCATTCAGATCCTTGGCTTCTTCTATGGCTGAGACTTTTGAATCAAACCGGGGAAGAAGAGATCTTAGAACCTTTTTGACGATGACTGGTTCTTTAATCTCCTCCCCTAGTCCACGAATGTCATTCGTGACTTCATTCACTCGTTGCATATACGAGTCAACATTCTCGCTTTCCTCCATGCGAAGAGACTCGAATTGTGAGCGATGAGTTTGCAATTTTGCTTCTTTGATCTTCTCATCTCCTTCATGAATGCTTTTCAACTTATCCCATATTTCCTTGGCTGTTTTGCATGCAATTACTTTGACCAGCTCGCTGTCCACAAGGCCACTAAAGAGTGCATTCTGCGCCTTGGAGTCGTTGTCTGCTAACTTCTTCGTTGCAGCATCAGTGGGTATGATGGCAATATTGTAACCGACTCTGACAGTCTCCCAGACATCATAGCCAAGTGATTTGATGAAGGCCTGCATTCTGATCTTCCAGAAGGAGTAATTAGAACCATCAAACAAAGGTGCTTTCATATTCCCTGTATTGGATGCCATGTGATTTGACAAGAGATCACCCTTAGCGTGTTAAGCTTATCAAGGGAGCCTTACGCTCTGATACCAATTGTTAGATATCGCGATCACTGAGAGGGGGGGTGAATCAGTGATTCCTTAAAAACAGGTCCAATTTAACAACAAAAGCAAATCAAATCACATAAGGACACCAGATTTAACGTGGTTCACCAAAAGGCTACGTCCACGGTTCAAAGACTGTCCGAACACCGATCCGGAACAGATCTGAATCTATTTAGTCGCACCAACGACAAAGAGCACCAACCCTTAAGTTTCAGATAGCACCAACTATCTAGGAAGCACCTACTCCCTTTACAATTTATCTGCACCAACAGATAGGATCACCAAACCCCTAGCACCAAGCACCAACTTGATGTTCTACAGAATTAAAGTAGAGAACTTTTCTACAGCCCTTCCCCTCTACAATCTCTCTCTCTCAATCCCTTACAAATTGAAATTTAAAGCATAAAAAGAGAGACACTTATCTTATGGACGAATCACCATCTTCATGAGCGCATTCTCGTCCACACTTGCTGTAGAAACGTGCAACACAACAGCACACAGCAATAGACAGCAGCAGCACCTTCTTCTCTCAAAAACCCTCTCTTTTCTTCTCTCTTCTTTTCTCTTCTCTTCTGTACACTTGAAAACGAACCAATCAAGCCTTTATATAGGTTATGGTAACCCTAAAGAGTGTTTAAATTAGGCTAGAATTCGTTTAGAAAGAGTCCCAAATGAAATACTTAAGTTTCCTGAATTTTCGTGCAAAACTTCTATTTCTGCGCAACTCAGGTTTCCCGAGTGTTCTACCGGTAGTACTACCGGTTTACCAGATGAGATTCTCATGTTCAAACATTCTGCTGGAATATCAGCCTTTTCTACCGGTAGTACTTGCGGTTGAACTTTCTACCGGTAGTACTTGCGGTTGACAGATGGAAATCTCAGGGTCAGCCTTTTCTACCCCTTTTCTACCCCTGTTCTACCCCTGTTCTACCGGTAGAACTACCGGTTGACAGATGAAATTCTGATTTCCTGTACTGTTCTGTTTCAGCTCTGTTTTCTCTTTGAAGCTCTATCAACACCACACTTGTGTCATTGTGTTGACAATAATTCCAACACAAGATGATACTTGAGATACTAAACACTTCAATGCTTCATAAGACTTCTCAAGGCATCTCAAACTCCAACAATCTTGTGGTTTTTCCATGTTCGAAAGGATTGATCGTATGATTTTATACAAATCACTTTGATGTGTATTAGAGCGGTTTACCATGGAATTCGTATGTTTTCTCCGAATCGATTTGGAAGGAGATTGGAGTGGTTCGCCACATTCGGGATTTCGTCGATGAGACTATTATTTTGAAAAGACTGTTATTTTGAAAATAAAACCTCAAGGCAAGATGGGGCCAGAGCTTTGTAGTGTGAGCCCATGAGCCAAAGGGATTATTATTGGTTTGAGTTGTATCGGGTTGGGTTTCGAAAACTAAAAGCACCACTAGGCTTAGGTCACCTTGTCGGGCTGATCACCCGGCTTAGGATCTTTAATTTGTCCGCCAGCTGCAGCTTGGATTCTGTCTGTACCGACCATGGCAACGGTTCCTATCTGCCGGTCCCATTTGTATGGCTACGGTTCTGATTTTAATCTGCCGGTCCCATTTGTATGGCTACGGTTCTGATTCTATTACCTGTCCCACGTGTAGTGGCTACGGTTCTGTCTGCTCTTGTTACTTCGGTAATAGGAGAATATAGCTATGTGTGGTTGCTAATGTTTTATCTATTATTATTTTATTTTATGATTCTTATTTGTTTATACTCATTATATTCTTGGGATTTGTTATGTTCATGATATCAATCTTTTACCGTACTGTCTCTATTATTTAGGATTTTAAATGAATTTCCGATTATGAGATGATTTATATAGGCTGTTATCTTTCGAGATATTTATACTTCAGAGTCTGTTTATTTAATTGCTTTGATATTTATGTTCGGTCTTTCGATCGTTTTATCATGATTTACTGCTATTATTGTTTAGACTCTTTAATCGGTTTTACAATGATTCCGTAAGGTTTTATGATTATCCTTTTGTTTCGTATTACTTGTTTATTTACTTGCCAAACCGTCGTGTCTGACCCTGTTTGTTTGGTGCCAGTTTCCTCTCTTTCTGCTTTTAGGTGTTTGATCGGAGGAGGCGGTGGGACCGCCGGTCTGACGTGAGAAGCTGCCCATTGATATCATCTAGATGTCAAGTTTGGCACCGGAGCTCGTAATATCACTTGGGGTAGTATGTCACTTAGTGGTTTATTTGTATGGCTTTGTTAGCCTTTTTCATTGGGTTTGTAATTAAGACACCTGTTAATTATAATTTGAATATGTGGGAAATAAATAGTCTTGTTACTACCAGCTCAGTGTTCTTTGGATTATGATTTGTGCCAGTCTGCTTACGTGATGGCTTTATGATATTGGTTGCGTGCGACACGGAAACCGATGGCCACGGATTCCGAGTCGTAACACCATGTTTAGCTTCCGCAAAAATATACTCTGATCGTGATGGAATTTGGTTATCCTCATTCACGCGGATCTTGGGAAATATAACAAAAGTTTTAAATTTATCCCAAAATTTCGCATCCCGAGGTCAGATCACTGCAGGGCCCGGTTTCGAGGTGTGACAGATTGGTATCAGAGCTGGTTAGTTTCTAGGAAATAAAATACTCTAGAGACATTAAGACGTGTGGTGAGGATTCGTTAGATTGTGTCGATTTGTTTTCTCTTGTCTTTGTTTCTTTGAATTTGAGTTGGCTTTTCTTTCAGTTCGGGAGACTTTGCTTGTCTTTTCTTTTAGTTCTTGTTGTTAGGAGATTTGGATGACCAAATTTCCTCCTTCGTGGTGGAGAATTTAAAGTCTCCGTACGCCTTTTCAGTGTCTTTAATCTGTGCTTGTGTCGGAGACTGAGAACCTCGTGGATTCAGTATGTTGTTTTCGGAGAACATCAGCAGACTTTCAACCTTCAGCATCTTCGTTGTGGTTAATGAGAGAAGACATGTGCATTTGCCAGCTAAAGTAGAACTTGAGCAGTATTTGAAGATCCCCTCTCAGCTAATCGAAGATCATCATGCAGCGTACCAAGGTAAGTAAATGTGGATTTTGGGTGAACTCAGACCATCTTTCCAAGATGAAGGACTGCAAAAGGCATATTAGCTATTGATTTTATGAAGGGAGAAGTGATTCTTAGTTAATAAGGTTAGAAGTTGGTGCCAGAAACTCAAGGATTTTCCGGATTCAATGAGCCTTGTCATAGTTTTGGTTGAGAATCTCCGTGACTTGCAGCTTAGCCAGTGTAGTTGATTCGGCAGTAATACCAAGTGGATGGTTAGTTGTAGTCAAGATAAATTTTCGGCAGCAAAGGAAACCTTGGGAATTTTTACCGACTTACAGGGTATTGGATTGGACATCGTGCAGATGCAAGTGTATACCTCAGTTATTGTGATGTCCCTTTTCTTGGTGAGAATGATTTTCGTGATGTTTTCATCTCTTGTTATGTTTTTCATTAATGTCTATGATTTATTCTTGTTGTGTTTAAACAATGGATTATGTTTAATCTTCTTAAGGTATTGTTTTACAATGATCTTAGAATTTTTCCCTTGTTTTAATCTTCTTAAATGTTGACATCTACATTTCAAAACCTTAATGGTTTCAAAATTTTGTATATGTTTGGTTGGAAATGGATGGATGTTTTTAATGATGGAATGTAGAGACTAGTGGATAAATTGGTCTTTAAAAACATGTAACAAAAAATTGTGTTTCTCTTTCAAAGTACGATGTGAGATTTCTATTTCATTGATTCATTTTCTTTGGCTATGCAAAATGAATTTCCTAAGGGTTTTTGTGTTTAGATTATATACAGGTTTCTGCATTTGTTTTAACGTTCAGCTGTGTTTAGATTTCCACAGGATTCTTATAAACAAATGAGTTCAGATTTCAACAAGGTTTAGTGTTTAACTAACACTCAAATTTTTGCAAAGTTTAATGTATGGTCATACTATATGAACCTGATTTATTTTTGAAATCCTGATTTAAAATTGTTGAGTATTCCAATGATTTGTTGGGTTATGAAAATATGAATTTCAAAACGAATAATGTTGTTTCATATTTAGACTTTGATAAACTTTATTTATTAAGCTTTATTTGACAATTTGGAGGCTCAGTTTCTACTATGTTTTAAAATGATGGAATTCAACTAAGTAATAGTTTTAGTCCCTATGTTTAAGATTTTAAGATTTGTTTTGCATCGAATGGAATGAGTTGTAATAGCTTATGGTTGGAGTTGGAAGTGTAAGAATTGAAGGGTTGATGGATGTCAGGACGTGTACTGGTTCAGTTGAAGACAAAGTTGGATTTATGAGAGAGTAAATATCATTCGAGACTTGGATTGGAAGTTTTAACTTATCAGGGAATGATGCCAGATTGGCAGATATGTTTTGTTGATAACATAGTATCAAGCCGAAAGTCAAGAGCAACAAGTCGATAGAATCAAATGTGGGCAAGAATTCTGAGTACAGCACAGAAAGATTGGAATATGGAGTTGTGAACACAGATTGGATTTCCAAGGTCGGCTTTACATGTCAAGGGTAGAAGACTTGAAGAGTAAAATCTGAAGAGGCAAGCCATGCAAAGTTTCGACACAGAACAGCTCAGCAGGTTATGGCAGTTTAACATCTGGGTTGTGGCAGACCAAGTTAGTGACAGGAGACCTATAAAAATTTAGAGATTGCGATTTCAGAACGAAGAAGGATTGCAGGTATTCTTGGAGGCCAGAAGCCGAATGGTACGGTAAAAGTAGGTATATGGAATTCCAGGAATTTTTGAAGTAGAGATTATTTTAGAGAAAACATGTCTACGATCACATCTTCGTACAAGCATCGGGAGCACCGTGTATGGCTTTGAAGGACTTAAGGCACAGAATTCCAAAGTGATAGAAAGAGGCAGAACTTGCAGATTCTTGGACCGACAGTGACTGACGAGGTAAGTAAAAGAAATGATCCAGTACATGAACAACAGATGACATCAAGGATGATTAGAAGAATTGTTGAACACCAGTTTAGTCAGAGAAGTATGTTTTTGAACATATATGTGGGATAGTTTGAAGCCTTCAACCGAATCAGAATGTTGTTGACCGTGCATCTCAACGTCAGGTTTGATCAGAGGGTCTCTCAGTTGCCGAGGTTCAGCGTAGGGTGTCAGTGTTTTTTTTGTCTTTTGTCTTTTGGGTTTCTGATTTTGATTTGGTTTAGACCATTTGGAGGACCAAATGGGTTCTTAGGGGGGGAGGATGTAAGACCCCGACCCCCAATTTCTCTATTTAGTATTATTTTAATCGTGGTTTAACTTTCTTAAGCGAGATTTGAGTTGGTTTGACTTTGTCTTTGAGTTTTACTAGATTTTTCATAGCCTTGGAGATTTTGAAGACCGTTGACTTTAGTTTGACCCGGTCTTTGTAAAATGTATTTTTGTGAGAAATTATTCTTATTTTGGGAAAATTACAAATTTTGCTCCTTTTGACTCATTTTATTGAGCTTAACAACTTTCATGTTTCGACCATTTTGATTTGATGCTCCGAAATCACATTTTTTGAGAAAAATGGGCAAAAATGACATTTTCACTAAATCTGTCCATAAATTTCGAAAATTTCAGAATTTGGGGAAAATATACTTTTTGGAAAGTAGAAATTTCTCTGATCATTTTTGTCTTCTTCATCGTCTTCATTCGGGACCCGCAAATGTTAGTTTCAGCCTTTGTAAGTTTGGGGCCCATGGGGCCCAGCCCACTTATCCTCTATATAGCCAATGGGTTCTTCTTCTTCCCCATTTGTTCTTCTTGCAAACCCTAGACTCAAGAGAGAACCCTCCTCCCAGCACTTTCTCTCTCCTCTTGGAAACCTCTCTTCTTGGATGCTAAATGGAGATTTGATCTTCCCATCTTCTTCTCCTCTCTCTTAGCTTTCCAAAGAACCCATTTGCAAGAGATTTGAGCTAGGAGGGACCACTTTTCCATGCCTTTCTTCTTTGCTTGAGCTACCAAAGGTTAGCAATGGTTTTCTTTTCATGAGATCTTGGTTTTTCAAACCTTTTGGAGTATTTTTCTCACATATGCAAAGAGTTTTCATGGAGATTTGAGGATGATTGATTTTTAGGGTTTCTCTTGGTTTATTTTGGGGCTTTTGTAGATGGAAGACCTTGAGGCCCTAGAGCTTTGTTTGAGGAGTATTATTTCTCTCTTTTAGACTTGAGGCAAGTGGGTTTTCAATTAATATGATGACTTCATCTATTTTGTTTCATTTTATGATGTTTCATGCTATGTGCTAGTCTTCCTATGTTTCCTAGTTTTGCTTTGGGATAAATGGACTAATGTTGTGTGTGATTTTACTCATGATATTGTTTTACAATGTGTTGGAAGTTTGTTTCTACCTTGGTCATCTTAAAATATAGCCTTCTTCTTGTCAAAGTGCTTATGCTCTAAGAATGGAGGAAAAAGTTTTGATTTAAAAAGTGTTTGTAAGATTAAGTGGATGGATTATAAATGGTGGTTTGATGAGTTTGAGAAGCTCAAGGAAGTATGGAAACATGTGAGAAAGGTTGAAGGAAGAAAAAAATCAGAAAAGGAAGGAGGAAGTGCAAATCTGCACTTCCAGCGGAATGGACAGGGCACAGTCCGCTCGAGCGACCCAGTGGGCCGCTCGAGCGGACCAGGTTCTGTCTGGGCTTCGCTCGAGTGGGCCCTTGGTCGCTCGAGCGAAGCCCAGACCTGTCCAGGGCCCGTTCTGTGACTATTGGTGCTGCCTTTGTGGACTGTTTTTAGGGGCCTGTTTGGGATGGTTTGTGGGTCAATTATAAACCTATTTTAGGCCCATTTCACCCCATCTATCCTATTTGTTTTGAGGCCCATTAATCTCTCTTTTTATGCCTAAGAGCCCATGAGGGTTTGAGGTTAATTATGATACTTGGAATTGCGAAATGGGAATGGGAACAATGAGAGAATGAGCGTATGTGAAGTTACCCGGGAATCTTTCAAGTCTTAATACGCACTTTATCATTTAAATGTTGTGGATTTTCATTGGCATCAAACATACTCTTTATTAATCAATGTTTAAAGGTTAAATGTGTATTGAGATGGTTCCTTGGTAAGTCATTAAGTCATTCTCCACTACCCATTCCATTTCAAGTTAGAGAATGTATTTGTATTTGTATTCTTCGGTGAACTAATTTAAATAGCATCGGTGATTTGTTATAAAATCTTGTGGTTTTTCCATGTTCGAAAGGATTGATCGTATGATTTTATACAAATCACTTTGATGTGTATTAGAGCGGTTTACCATGGAATTCGTATGTTTTCTCCGAATCGATTTGGAAGGAGATTGGAGTGGTTCGCCACATTCGGGATTTCGTCGATGAGACTATTATTTTGAAAAGACTGTTATTTTGAAAATAAAACCTCGAGGAAAGATGGGGCCAGAGCTTTGTACTGTGAGCCCATGAGCCAAAGGGATTATTATTGGTTTGAGTTGTATAGGGTTTGGTTTCGAGAACTAAAGGCACCACTAGGCTTAGGTCACCTTGTCGGGCTGATCACCCGGCTTAGGATCTTTAATTTGTCTGCCAGCTGCAGCTTGGATTCTGTCTGTACCGACCATGGCAACGGTTCCTATCTGCCGGTCCCATTTGTATGGCTACGGTTCTGATTTTAATCTGCCGGTCCCATTTGTATGGCTACGGTTCTGATTCTATTTCCTGTCCCACGTGTAGTGGCTACGGTTCTGTCTGCTCTTGTTACTTCGGTAATAGGAGAATATAGCTATGTGTGGTTGCCAATGTTTTATCTATTATTATTTTGTTTTATGATTCTTATTTGTTTATACTCATTATATTCTTGGAATTTGTAATGTTCATGATATCAATCTTTTACCGTACTGTCTCTATTATTTAGGATTTTAAATGAATTTTCGATTATGAGATGATTTTTATAGGCTGTTATCTTTCGAGATATTTATACTTCAGAGTCTGTTTATTTAATTGCTTTGATATTTATGTTCGGTCTTTCGATCGTTTTATCATGATTTACTGCTATTATTGTTTAGACTCTTTAATCGGTTTTACAATGATTCCGTAAGTTTTTATGATTGTCCTTTTGTTTCGTATTACTTGTTTATTTACTTGCCAGACCGTCGTGTCTGACCCTGTTTGTTTGGTGCCAGTTTCCTCTCTTTCTGCTTTTAGGTGTTTGGTCGGAGGAGGCGGTGGGACCGCCGGTCTGACGTGAGAAGCTGTCCATTGATATCATCTAGATGTCAAGTTTGGCACCGGAGCTCGTAATATCACTTGGGGTAGTATGTCACTTAGTGGTTTATTTGTATGGCTTTGTTAGCCTTTTTCATTGGGTTTGTAATTAAGACACTTGTTAATTATAATTTGAATATGTGGGAAATAAATAGTCTTGTTACTACCAGCTCAATGTTCTTTGGATTATGATTTGTGCCAGTCTGCTTACGTGATGGCTTTATGATATTGGTTGCATGCGACACGGAAACCGATGGCCACGGATTCCGAGTCGTAACACCATGTTTAGCTTCCGCGAAAATATACTCTGATCGTGATGGAATTTGATTATCCTCATTCACGCGGATCTTGGGAAATATAACAAAAGTTTCAAATTTATCCCAAAATTTCGCATCCCGAGGTCGGATCACTGCAGGGCCCGGTTTCGGGGTGTGACATCTGTGGCCCCACCGATCTTGGTGTTTCCCCATTCACTCAAGATATCAAAGACTCCACCCTGCTGAAGAAGTTCTCCATTCCGAGATTTGTCCTCTATGACGGGGTATCGGACCCCGCCGCTCACCTCCGGCACTTCTCCCAGAGGATGTCTATTTGGGGAGATGAGGGGCACCTGAATTGTAAAGTCTTTTCTTCCAGTTTGGGTGACCTCCCTCTGAAGTGGTTCTACACTCTCCCAGAGAGATCCGTCTCGAGCTGGAGGCAGCTTCAGCTCTCCTTCCTGAAGAAATTTCAAGCTTACAGTGTCTTTCCTAAGACCGATGCTGATATATTGGCCTTGAAGATGAAGCAGAGCTAGAATATCACCCAGTTCGCCAAGCGATTCTAGACAGTGTACAGTCAGATCGAGGGTTCAAAAGATGAAGTGGCGATCTTTGCCTTCCAGAACACCCTGTTACCAAGTAACGAGCTCATAAAAGACTTGGCCGGGGATCTTGTAGCCTCCGTGCCAGCGTTGATGTCCCGGGTAAAATGATACATTGCCTGGGAAGAAGATGATATTCGGGCTCGAGAAAGCCACGGCATAGGGTGCAAGGACAAGGACGATCAGCCTCGCAAGGACAAGAAGCCATTTAGGAAAGAGGAGCCGAACCAAGCTTGGGTTTCAGCCACGTCGGCAAAAACCCCAGCATCCAGATCTGGGGGTGACAGGAAGCCTAGACCTCCCACTGACTCCTACCAAGCTGTGAACACTATCTTCAAGGAACCAATCCATTAAATCATGCATAAGATCAAGAAGCAACCATACTTCAGCTGGCCTCAGCCTATGTAGGGTGATCCCTCCTCCCGAGACCAGAGCAGGTTTTGCGCCTATCATAAACAAAATGGGCACAAAACCGAGGAGATCAAGATCCTGAAGTCATACCTGGAAAAGCTCGCTAAGGAAGGCCACCTGAAGGATTACATCAAAGCGGTAGATGCTGGCAGCAGCCAAAATCATCAAAGCGGCGACAAAGACCCGGACAGTGATGGATCAGAGAAGATCATCAATGTCATCCACCTGGCACACTTTGTGCCTTCCGCTTCCCCAAAGGGCAACGCTCAGGCTCGTGCCGAGGCCAGGCAGGCCTCTCATGGGAAAGAAGTGATGAGGGCCGAGCTCGGACCAGCATCTAAGAAAGCACGGCGTGAGCGCCCAGCGATCTATTTTTCAGAAAAGGACCACAAAGGAGTCCAGCTCCCCCATAACGATCTGCTCCTCCTCACGTTGAAGCTGCGGGACTTCACAGTTAAGAGGAACCTTATCGATCCTGGTAGTTCTTCTGAAATCCTCTATTTCAACTGTTTCAAAAAGATGGGTCTCTCAGAAGCAGATTTGCAAGAGGCTCGTACTCCTTTGATTGGGTTCAGCGCCAAGTCGGTATACCCCAAAGAGAAGGTAACCCTGGAAACTCGGGTGGGCGGAGCCTCCTTAATGACCGACTTCCTCGTGGTGGATGCTCCCTCTCCCTATAATACTATTATGGGCAGAACCTGGCTCCACAATATGCAGGCTATCCCCTCCACTCTTCACCAAAAGCTCAAATTCTTGTTAGAGAACAATGATGGCAGCATGGATGTGGTCACCATGGAAGGAGACCAGCAGATGGCCAGACAGTGCATGATGGCCGTGGTCCCTGGAGAAAGGGAGCCGGGACGGGTACATATGGCAGAACTCGAAAGGGAGCTGGACGAGATCGGCCGAAACCCCAAGAAGAAGAGCATCGAAGATCTATTCGAGGTCAGGATCGATCCACTCGACCCAGACAGGTTCTTCCTGCTCGGCAGCCTGCTCGCCGATCCCAAAAGGACCGAGCTCTCCAACTTCTTGATGCGGAGAAGAGATGTCTTCGCTTGGACCCCAAGCGAAATGCCCGGTATCGACCCCGAGGCCATGTGTCACTAACTGAATGTGGATCCTAAGCACAAACCCATGATGCAAAAAGCCCGCAGGTCAGGTTTGCAGCAATCAGAAGCCGTGGCCGAGGAGGTCGACAGGTTGTTGGAGGCTGAAGCGAGCAGGAAGTTCAGTACCCGGTCTGGTTAGCTAACACGGTGGTTGTCAAAAAGAAAACCGGCAAATGGAGAGTGTGCGTCGATTTCACCGACCTCAATAAAGCTTGCCCGAAGGACAGCTTCCTACTTCTGAAAATTGATCAGATGATCGACGCCACCGCTAGCCATGACAGGATGAGCTTCCTCGATGCCTATCGAGGATACCACCAGATCCCGATGTTTGAGCCGGACGAAGAGAAAACCGCTTTCATAACGCCCCGATGCACTTATTGTTACAAGGTGATGCCCTTTGGGTTGAAGAACGCGATGGCAACCTACCAGCGACTCGTCACAAAGATGTTTTAGGCTCAGCTCGGCAAAACTGTCGAAGTATATATTGACGACATGGTCGTCAAATCCAAGCAGTCTCATGACCATATGGCAGACTTTGCCCAAGTTTTCGACATCCTCAGAGAGTTCAAGCTCAAGTCAAATGCCTCCAAGTGCGCCTTTGGCGTCGCTTCTGACAAGTTCCTCGGAAGCTTAGTTACATAGAGAGGGATAGAGGCCAATCCAAACCAGATCACGACGATCCTGGGAGTCCAAAGCCCGACGTCCATGAAGGAGGTTCAGAAGCTGACCGGCAAGGCTGCCGCGCTCAATCAATTTATCAGCAGATCATCAGATAAGTGCAGACCCTTCTTTCAACTCTTAGGAAAAAACTTAAAATTTCAATGGACCCCTAAGTGCGACCAGGCACGCAGGCACTCAAAACCTATCTCTCTTCACCACCCTTACTTTCTACTCCCACCCGAGGAGAGACACTATACTTGTATATGGCAGTCTCGGATCATGCGGTGAGCTCCGTCCTCGTCAGAGAGGAAGATAAACTTCAAAAGCCGATCTGTTATACGAGCAAAATCCTCCTTGACGCCGAGACCAGATACCTATTGCTAGAAAAGCTTGCGTTGGCGCTTGTCGGTGCCTCTCGCAAGCTCTCTCATTACTTCCAGTCTCATACCATTGTGGTTGTTACGGAACACCCACTCAGGTCTGTTTTCAAGAAAGCTGACTTTTCAGGCAAAATCTCCAAATGGGCAGTCGAACTGGGACAGTATGATATCCACTATCAACCCAGGACTGCGATCAAGGCCCGGATTTTGGCAGACTTCATTGTCGAGTTCGTCTCACCGAGTTCGGCACCAACCCAGCCTGGCACCGAACTGGGGGGTAGAGGGCCGGAAGACGAAGTCGCCGGGGTCGATGAACTGTCTTGGAGCCTAGCCCTTGACTCGGCTTGGAAGGTCTTCGTCGACGGCTCATCTACTTCCAAGAGAGCTGGTGCCGGCGTGGTCCTCCAATCGCCAGAAGGACTGGTCATAGAACAAGCTCTGACCCTAGACTTCAAAGCAACAAACAACGAAGCTGAGTATGAGGCCCTAATAGTGGGACTAAATAGCGCCAAAATCCTCGAAGCCCAACAATTGGTGGTTTTCAGTGACTCACAATTGGTGACAAGCCAACTAACTGGGGACTACCAAGCTCAGGATGACAGGATGGCGGCCTACCTAGCCCTCGCAAAGAAACTCCTCACTCAGTTCCAAATAGCCGAAGTCAGGCAGATCACGAGGGGCACCAACTCACATGCTGATGCCCTTGCCAACCTGGCCTCCGCTGTCGAAGTTGGGAAGAAAAGAGCTGTTGAGATCGGGTCGTTGCCAAGATCGAGCTTAGAGACCCATCCATCTCGGCAGATTCTATGCCTTGATCTCGGCCCGAGCTGGATGGATCCGATCGCTTCCTACCTCAAGGATGATCAGCTCCCTGAAGATAAAAATGAGTCTCACTGGATCAGGCTCAAGGTGGCTCGATTCTGGCTGTCCCCCGAAGGCAAGCTCTATAGAAGATTTTTCACCGACCCCTACCTCCAATGCGTCCATCCGAGCAAGGTAGACGATTTTTTGTATGAGATTCACGAAGGGATTTATGGAAGCCATATTGGAGGACGGTCACTGGCATACCGAGCTATCAGCCAAGGATACTAGTGGCCATACATGCAGAAGGACGCGCAGCTGTACGCCAGGAAGTGTCAGAAGTGTCAGAAGTTCTCCCATTCCCTCCATCAGCCGGCACAGGACTTGAGCCCCCTCTCCAGCCTGTGGCCCTTCGCCCAATGGGGGCTGGACATCATGGGACCTCTCCACTGGGCTCCAAGGAACAAGAGATGGTTGATAGTTGCTACTGACTATTTCACCAAGTGGATAGAAGCAGAGCCGCTGTCCTCCATCACCGAAAGGGATTCCAAGAATTTTGTATGGAAGAATATCATTACAAGGTTTGGCATCCCTAGGGCATTGATCTCGGACAACGGGACTCAGTTCGATTCAAATCTTTTCAAAAGCTTCTGTCAGAAGCATGGCATCAGAAACCACTACTCCACCCCGGCTACCCGCAGAGCAATGGTCAGGCCGAGATTTCTAACAAAGTATTGCTTGATGGACCGAAAAAGCGGCTTGACCGGGCAAAAGGAAAATGGGTGGAGGAGCTCCCTAGCGTCCTATGGGCGTACAAGACAACCCCGAGGCACTCCTCTTCGGCGACACCATCCTCTCTAGCCTATGGGATGGAAGCGGTCATTCCCCTTGAGATTGGCCTCCCCACCATGAGAACAGAACTTGTTGATCAAGGCCGAAACGAGATGAACCTGGCCATTGAACTAGATTGGCAGACGAGCGCAAGGAAGCAGCGGCCATACGACTAGCCGACTACCAGCGACGGCTCGCCAAAGGATATAATGAAAGGGTCAGGGAAAGAAGGTTCTCGGTAGGAGAACTGGTCCTCAAGAAGACGCTCCCGGCCGACAAGAACCCAAATGAAGGCAAACTAGCTCCAAACTGGCACGGCCCGTTCAAAAAATATCGATATCAGGGCAATCGTCATACAAACTGGAGGACATGGATGGCAGGCAGTTGCTGCGACCGGGGAATGCAACTCACCTCAAGAAGTTCTTTTTCTAGAATTGTAATCAAAGTTCCGCGATCAATAAAAGAAGCCTTCATTCTGTCGTCAATTTGCATCATCAAGTTATGCAATTCGGCAGGAGCAAAAAACTGAGACTGACCTCGGGTTCATACACCCAGGTTTCTCAAAATCTTGGGTTCACACACCCAGGGACTGACTTCGGGTTCATACACCCAGCCGCTCTCGAAACTCGGGTTCATACACCCTGAGACTGACCTCAGCTTCATACACCCAGGTTTCTCAAAATTTTGGGTTCACGCACCCAAAGACTGACCTCGGGTTCATACACCCAGGCTTCTCAAAATTTTGTGTTCACGCACCCAGGGACTGACTTCGAGTTCATACACCCAGTCGCTCTCAAAACTCGGGTTCATACACCCTGAGACTGACCTCGGGTTCATACACCCAGGCTTCTCAAAATTTTGGGTTCAAGCACCCAGGGACTGACTTCGGGTTCATACACCCAGTCACTCTCAAAACTCGGGTTCATACACCCTGAGACTGACCTCGGGTTCATACACCCAAGCTTCTCAAAATTTTTGGGTTCACGCACCGAGACTGACTCCGGGTTCGTACACCCAGTCGCTCTCAAAACCTGGACTCATACACCGAGGCCCCTCAGGTTCACCTCGGCCAATAGCGGCCTAAACGGGTTCGCCTCGGCCAACGGCAGCCTCAGACGGATTCATCTCGGCCAAGATATATGCCGTTCGTATTTAACAAAAAAAAAGGAGGAGACAAAGAGAAACTCCACTTGCATCCATAGAAATTCCATTTGTATTGATTTAGATATTTTCATTACAATAGAAAATTTCATTACATGAGTCGCAGAAAAGCTACAAAGTACAGTAAGGAGGCTTACAGTCCTCTAAAAACAAAAAAAGCCTGGAGACACTGATCTTTATTGGTCCTCGACACCGGGAGCTCTACAATACCATGTGGTCAGTTAGACCAAAATTTGCAAACAAGCTCCCGGATCGCCGCAGATGCTTGGATCGCTACAGAACCCCACAGGACCCTATGGTTGGTCAGACCAAGTCCGCAACCAACTCCTAGCTGCATTGACAGGAGTTGACCTCCACGCAGCAGCATAGGCAGGAGTTGATTAAAGACCCACGTTCAAAGAACGCGCGGTCCATGGCGACCAGCTTCAGAGAGCGCGCGGTCCACGATGGCCGGTCACGACCCTTCCCGAAGTTATTTTCAGTCACAAAAGGCTCACATAGAGCAAGGGTTCTTAAAAAACTCCTGGGAGATAGAACTGCCAGAGTATCCAGTGGAGGCGAACAGATCTCCATAACTATGAGGAACATAAGAGGCCACTGATCTGGGTCTTTCTTCCTTGACCGACTCATCTCCCCTACTCGAGGCACTGGTGAACGCGAAGTAGAAGAAAAGCCTCTATTTATAGGAGGAGGGAGGCTCAGTTTTCAAGAACTTATTTATGAGGTGTGGCCTCCCACGCCTCGCGTATAACGCACGACACCTCTGAATTGACCGGCCGATCGGACGGCGATAGGTGGAGTCATCTACTTATTTTCCGCATCGATCAGGCCGCTGTACTTAGTGCCATTTATGAACCTCGGAATTCAGAATACCAGGACGGATAACAATGGAACTGCCAGGTACCCTCATTCCAACCCTGGCAACCCACCTACCACAAACCACCAATTTAGCCGAACTCAAACACTTAGCCAAAACAAGAACAGAAATAGCAGAGAAGAACAAGTGTGAAAAGAACAAGGAGCCCAGTTTTATTAACTTGATCTTGGTATACAAGGCGGGAGGTTACAATTCGAAAGCAGGAAATACAATCAGAAAGTATTCAAAAAAAAAAAAACTACAAGAGAGACTTCGGCGGGCGCTATCCCCAGAGACTAGAGCAGCGTCCTCACTGTTTCTCTGGAAGGCTGGCCGTCTCGGTGGCAGGCGCAACAGTTTCTAGAGAGTCCTCAGGAGGGAGAGATGGAGCACCGTCCAAAAGGGCGTCAGTAGCAGGCGCTTCGACCCGGGGACTCTCAGGCAGGGGGGCAGGACTCGATTCTGACTCCGAGCCTGAGTACTTCGGGAGGTTCTGATAGACCAGATGATCTTCAGGAACCCCCACCTCTTTCAGTGCAGCCTAGCATCCCTCCTCAAATACGAGAGAGCTTATCTCCCCCACCTGTCTTTCGTAGTCCTCCGTGGCCCGGTCCACTCCCTTCTGGAAAGCAGCATGGACTTCGGCCCGCAACGAAGACTTGAGGTCAGCATTCTCTTTCAGTGACCGCTCCAGGTCGGCCTTTTGTTTCGCCAATTCGGGTGCCGATTCAGTCCGTTGTTTCTCCAGCTCAGCCTCCAGTTCCAATACCCTCTTCGTCTTCAATCGGATCTCCCCTTTCTGCTCGTGGGTCTTGGCCGTTAGGTCAGTTAGGCTGGCCAATGTCACCTCCATCTCTGCATTCAGTTCGGCGTTACTCCTCGTCAGACTGGCCAGCCTGCTTTGGCAATCCGCCAATTCCTTCCTGAGCCTCTTCCTCTTGGATTCCAGTTGTGAAACTCTAGAAACGTTCTTGTCACTCCTCTCCATGACCAGTTGGAGCCTCTGAACATTCTGCAAAAGAGAGCCATTAGATGCGAGAAGCCGAAGCAGACTTTATCAAAATTGACTGAAGATTACTTACTATGAGAGCAGCCTGAATCACCGAAGCCAGTAGACACTCATTGTCGTACTTCACGTGCTGCTCCATATCACGAGGGAGGGCGCAAGCCTTAGCGAGCACCCCGATGACTGGAGGGTTCCCGGCCACCCGGTCCTCCACGTTCAGGGGCCTCCTGGGCTGAATCTCCAGCCTCGGCCTCCATGGTGCCGGCACAATGGGACGAGTCCCCGAGGCCGATATGGAGCCTTACCCCGAAGGTCCGCTGATTTCATGTCCCTTCTCGGGAGGAGTCTTGTCCACTGGCGCGCTCTTTTCGGGAGGAGCCTTCCCTCCCGGGACGCGCACAGGCCATTTGTCCTTTTGGGCCTTCTAAGCCCCCGGGTCTCTTTCCCCCGCCTTGGACCTCTTGCTCGACAGAGATCCATCTCTCAGACTGTCAAGACAGCGTTGTCGGGTTCAGGTACCCGGGGCGATGACAAGGGCGAAAGAGACCGCGGCTCCGCCCGGGCCCGAGGCTGCGCGGGTACTAGTAGAAGAAGGCGATGCCGATGTAGAAGACCGGCTATTGAACCTGGCGGTCAGGTCTTTGGTTTTCAGAGGAGGTAGATCTCCTTCCATCCTCTCTCCTTGATCAGAGGAATAAGCCTTTACGGCCGCCGTCAAGCTTACCGACCCCAAACTGGCGGAAATGGACGCCTCGGCACTAGATGCAATTCGGCTAGTAACTGGATCAGTCATCGGAATACCCCCGGGCACGGCCAATGTGACGGAAGGAATGCCAGTCTGCGGCTCGCCCCCTGCGTTGTCTCGACCCTTTTGTAATGACTGTGGTACCTCGGTGTGTAGCCCAACAGCTTCTAGGCCGCCCTGTTCTCATATCCAGTGTACTTTTCGACCTTTTTATGGTCAGCTACGTTCTTCTTCCAGCCGTCGCGCACTGCTCGACGCTGCCTCTCTCGCAGTTCTATACAATAAGATAAGACATCAGTTCGACAATTTAAAGGGTGAATAAAATGAGCAAAATGGAGGGACGATGTTTACTTGGGATGACCCCCAGGTGGCGCGAGACCATGTGCATTCTGTCCTCACCGGCGCCGAACTCCCAGTCCCCTGAGACGCAGAAGAGGTCGTCCTCGGTGTTCTTATTTGAATCTTCCAAAGCCAAGATGAAGCCCTTCCAGAGCTGTTTCACCCAAAGGTAGTAGTTGCCTCCCCCGGCCTTACAAATGTCATATGCATCCTCGATGTCATGGACATCGAGGTTGATCCCTAAAACCTCGTTTAATTTCGTCATGCCCATGACGACCTTGTAGCCATTGGGCATCAGCTGGCAGGGGGCGAGACACCAAGCACTAAGGCAATCCCTAAGTAAGGGGTGTAAGGGAAACCTAACCCCACCCTCGATTACAGAAATCAAGGGGAACGGTATCCAGCCGCCGGACCAGCAGCGCAGGGCATAGTCGGAAGGAGTCGTCGGCCTGAGGCGGACCCCCTCCGGGATATTATATGTCCCCCTGAACCTAGCTATACCCTCAGGAGTCTCTAACTGAAACTTGTCCCAAGCCATTTCTACGACTCAAGATTGAAGAAAAGTAGACGAGAAGAAACCCTAAGGGGGAAAAACCCTAAAAGAACGCAGACTCAGGAAAACTTACAGTTGGGCGAATCAGAGCTGAAGATTGATCTGGGTACGCAATCGTCCTCGCCTGAAGATCTCCGGAGAAGTCTTACTAGAAGAAAGTTGAGAAGTGGAAATGAAGAAGAAGATAAAGAAAGTAAGGAAGAAGAAGAAACCCCTATTTAAAAAAGGAAGAAGGCCTCACTTGGGTGCCATTATGGAATTCGAAAGGGCCACGTCACGAATCGCGCCTGTCCCATCAGTTTGACGGCGCAGTTAGTCATGTAGTCACACGTATCACTTCCGGCTTGTTCCCCATAAAGAGCAAGGCGTGGTATTGATTTCCTCGAAGAGTCGGAACGGCGCTGGATAAATAATCAAACATCTCCCATCAGGCTCTGTAGTTTCCAACCTCAAAAGGCTAGAGACCCTACAAAGGCAGAAGCTAGGGGGCAATTGTGTGGGGAGATTTTTAAGGTATCAGGATTACACTAACTTCGACAATAAACTGTTGTTTAAGCGCACCCACGTGCCGTCCAAACACACCTCGGCAATAGGGTCAGAGCCTTGGCCAAAACCAGCCTGACTTCGGCTACCCAGGCTGACCTCGGCTACGCAAGCTAACCTCGGCTGTCCTCCCAACCCCAGCTGATGGAGTCAGGTCGCCAGTCAAGATAAATACCATGGTCGCCCCCTACTTCCGCCACGACATCGGACATGTGGCTGAGTACGGGCACGTGCCAATGGGACAGATGGGTCATCCCAGCCGTCCAGAATCTTCGCCAGATCGCTGACAAGGCGGCATCCAGCGGCTGTAGCCAAATCAGGGCAAAGCCCGAGGATGGATCCGATGGGACCTCAACCGCCAAAGACTTGAGAAACGATCGGGCCCAACATGACATGCATTTAATACGATATGGGCTGATCGGACTGGCAATAAATGCATTGTGGGCTATGATGGATCCTCATTTATTACTTTGTGGGCTAATGAGATCATTCCTATCAAATCTAGGGGCCCACCCCAAGATATCAAGAAAAATCCTCTATAAATACGAGGATGTTCCAAGACAAAGGTACGCATACACATCCCCTCTGGAGTCGTTACTCCGTCTCCATTTTCCTTCAACCTTTGTTCTAACTTAGGCATCGGAGAGCCCTGCGCTGCCCACAGTTAGGGTCCTCTGACCGTTTGTTTCTCCCCTTTTAGGCTTTAAGGCAGCTGATCTTCACCATATATTTGGATAAGTCCTACCAGGCACCCTATAATCTTTTGAGTTATAATTTTTGCACTTACACATACCATTCTATAAACAAGACTGAATTCATAATTAAAGACAACATAATATCAGAATGAGCAATGTTCATTTTGGCATTTCCTAAAAGCATAAAGTTAATGTTTATACAAAAGATCAGTTAGTTTAATTTTGCCCAAAAATAAAGGCCAACAAAGTCCAGTACATCACAAAAGAATACCCCCAAAGATATGAAACAAAAGTTCCCAAAAAGGTGTCAAATCTCTAAGCTTGAACGGATGTCTACATGACAACGTCAGCTTGCCGCTCAATTACGCGCTACGGTTCATCATCCGCCTCCTCAGGCTCCTCCTCAAAGGCAATGGGTTCGGGACCTGAGTACCAAAATAAATGGATCAGACACGACGGTATGGTAGGTGGTTGAAAAGATATAACAATAGTTTAAAACATTGATACCTTTCAAAGATATCGAAAACCTGTATAAATAATGAATTTCATAAAGGGAGATACATCATTTATGAGAGATACATATGCATTAAAAACATGTAAAGGTACCAATGATTCGGAACTAATAAGATGACAACCACACAAAGCTAAATCCTCTCTCACTAAAGTGATGAGAGCACATCGGGACATTGACCTCAGTCACACAAAGTGAGGAGAGTCAATGATTAAATATAATAATATACATATATATACTCTGCGGGACCACGATAGCGAACCGGGTATATACTCTGCCGGATTCAAGCTGCAGCTGGCGGGATGGGAGGGGGATCTCCAAGTCGGTGGATCAAACTAACCAGGTCGTCTAAGCTTAGTGGTGCCGACTCATAGGTCACATTCAAGAAATCAAAACAAATAGATACATATACGGGACGGGGTGCCCATAGGCACAAAAGCACATCAATATCGGGTCGGGCATAAACGAGATAGGAAAATTGCTAAAAACAATATTCGGGGTAAGACTAGTTACAAGACACGAAACTTGAAATATACAAGTGAAATTCGATAAAATCAAGTAAATATGGATTTCTATACTTTCCAGACCAAGTGTTGAAGGTCCAAGATTTAAATCAATGTAAATAGGGTTCCGTATGTTAAGTTCGATATACATTTGGTACTCTTTAAGAATTAAAAACATTATGGGTCCTTACTCACATTGATAAGTCTAAAAGACCTTAACGAGATCATGATGATGGGGTTTCTTCTTCCACATAGTTCCAAAAGGTTCTTCAAAAAGAATCCAATAAAGTTGTAGTTTCGGTCATCTTCTCGGTTGGCTGTCGGTTAGCCGAACTGGGTATGTCGGCTAGTCGACAGCTGACCGCCGATCCAAATCAGAGCACAAACAGCTCTCTGGGAAAAAGGAACTAACAGATCACTTCCAAACTGATTTCGGTTAGCCGCGGTTGTGCAGTTCGGTTAGCCGACAGCTGACCGACAGATCTTCTTATGAAATGCAGCTCTCTTAAAATGGAACTAACAAGGTTCGGTTGGCTGTCGGTTAACCGAAATGGGCATTTCGAATAGCCGACAGCTGACCGACCCTGCAGGGGTAGTTCAGTTTCAAGTCAAATTTCCATTTCTTTCTTCCCTATATTTGTTCATACACTTTGAGCACCCTTATGTACATTTTGAGGGTCTCAAGACATCCTTAGAAATCCATTCAATGCACTTTCAAACCTCCAATCATCGATCCAACATCTCCTTTCCATCCATTCAAATACAAGAGAGAGAGAATCAATGAAACCCACAAATAACCATTCATGTTTAACAGAAAACAATGTACATTTATAAGAGATAAAATGAGATAGAAAGATACATTAATTGATGCATTTGAAATCAGTAAAAGACAAGTCTTGAAACAAGGTTTAAGCAATTGGGATTCATTAATGAAACAAAACATATGCATAAAACATGATTAACATTAAGAAACCATTTCATCCACTTGTCTTAGGTCTAAAGCTAGTAAATCCAATCTCTATACACTCTCCAAGCCACAAATCACCAATCTAATAAAAAAACCCACGAATACAACCCTAAAATATCAAAATCAAATCAAAACGAAATGAAAACTTTCAATAATGAAAATGGAGCTTCTCCAAGGCCAAATAAACAAGAATCTAGGAGATAGAAGAGATCTCTTACTTGTAAGGTTCTCAAATGAACAAGGCTAGCTCAAGGAAAAGTTCAAGGTCGATGGATCCCTCCACAAATGGTACCAAATGGAAGCTCTTGAGAAGATGAAGAAGATTAGTGAAGTTCCTCTCTTGATTTAGCAAGGCTTGGTGGTGATTAATGGAGGAGAAAGCAAGAAGAAAAGGGAGGCAAAGGTGACTGCTGGGATTCTCTTCTCTTAGAACAGTAATTAGGGCAAGAATAAGAGAAATGAGGTAAAGGGTTCCCTTATATACCAAGGAGGAGATGGGTCCCACAACTTAAAGCACTTCTCGGGTTCAAAACATCAATTTCGGAACCTCAAATGATTTCGACGAAGAATACAAAGTTGATAGGCGAAATTTCTAGTTTCCAAAAAGTATATGTTTTGCGGATTTTGGTGACATTGAAAATAGTGTCCAGATTTTGGATAAAAAGACCATTTTGCCCTCAAACTGAGAAAAGTCGGGTTTCGAGCTCTCGAATGGGAACGATGTCACCATGAGAGTTGTAGAGAATAACAAGATAAGTTAAATGAGATTAAAAACATAATTTTAGGAAATCAAGACTAAACCCCCAAGCCAAAGGGTCCCACAAATCAAGAAGGCTTTCAAAATTTCCCAAAGCTATTATAAAAGTTGTTCTAATCCCAAACTTAACCAAAATCTACTAAACACACTTAAAACTAAAACACAGCTTAATTAACACTAATCGAGGTCTCTCGGGTCGGGGTCTTACACCGGTGGGCCTTGCTATTTTCAGCCGTGACGGCAGCAATTGGGTGAAGCCTTTTCGACTTTGTGGCCGTTTTAGTGTAGACTCCGATTGGAAGTCGTGGACCGATCACGTCTTGCTGATTTGTGTCATCGTTTTGAAGGAAGTCGAGATTTTTTATGCGGTCCGCGCCTTTAGGGAGACCGTGATCTTTTTCGACAAAGCCTTCATGGCTATGCTGGAGTCATTCCTTCCACAAACCAACACCTTCGTTGTCACGAATGGTGAGATTGGTTTCTCTTTGAAGGAGCTGAGCGCCATTACTGGGTTTCCTATCCTTGGTCAACTCTATGAGGAGTTCATGCCCATTGACAACGTCCTTGAGGAGCAGTCTGAGGAGTTTAGGCTCCTGTAGTTTCAGCTTGTCGCCTACTATGATTTTTTTAAGGAGAAGGAGGGCTCGAAAGTCAGGTCCAGCAGTTGGAAGAGTTTTGGCACTTCGTTCCCCAACTTCGTTGATAACAGGGAGTCTTCTGATAGCATGACCCGGGAAGCCAGGGCTAAGAAACCCCTCAACTCTTCTCCTATGGCTGAAGTTTGACATTGGATAGGTGAGGGGTTTCTTCGCAAGTACAGACACGATTTGTTCTGACATTGCAGTGCGGAGAGCTCTCGCTGTTTACCTCACTTATTAGATAGGTGAGGCTATCTTTGCTGGAGGAGATGGAACGCACATCAGGCCGCATTGTATATTTTTGGCTTGTCAGATGGCGTTTGGAGAGCGGCTTGCTTTAGTGCCAGCTCTTTACTCTTATTTATGTACCGAACTGCATGCTGCTGCTTTCTTGGTTCGGCTTGGGCTCCCTATGAATAGAGTATTTTCAGCCCACATCTTTTATTCGTGGTATGTATTGAAAGTTCGGGATCCTTACCCTACAGAGGGGGTGAATAGGGTGAGCTACACTTTAATGACCAATTATGATAAATTTTAATTTCCTTTAAAATAAACAAGTCACAAGTGATGCTTAATAAAATAAATGCGGAAGCTTAAGTAAACAATCACCACAAAGCAATCACCGTAACACCATCATTTATAGTGGTTTGGCCTCAATGCCTACATCCACTACTGGCTTGTGTTCCAACACCCTACCGGATTTCCACTATTTATGCTTTTCAAAAGGTTAAGCAATAACCTCTACAATATGCTTTCCAAGGCCAACCAATAACCTCTACAATGTTGTTTTTCAAGGCTTAACAACAACCTATCAATATTCTTTTCTAGGCTAATCAATAACCTTTACACTATGCTTTTCTTAGGCTAAACAATAACCTTTACAAGAGATGATTTCTCAAATAAGTGTCTACACAAAAACTTTAAGAGATTACAATTTAAGCTCAATTAAAATGCCTCTAATTAGGCGGATATGAAATTGTAAAACAGGCTCACACAAACACTAAGTGATGCAAAGATGAATGCTTATGATGTGTGTGTGTGAAAAACTTCAATCAAGTTAAAAATAAGCTCAATCACAATATGCTTAAAGCATTTAAAAGTTTAATGCACATAAAAGATTTGATTGAAGATAAATGCTAATCACATGTAAAAGATACAAACTTGTTAATGATATGAAAATAAAAAACTCACAAGTTGTATGAAACTCATTAAGTCTAAACATGTGATGCATGTGCAATGTTGTTTTCAAAAACAAGAGTTTAACTAAGGTTCAAATGAATGAAAACAACAATGATGATTCAACCAAGTAAATAAAACATGTTATATAAGAATTCAAAGGTTTTGACAAAACATAATTTATGAAACTTTAAATCAACTTGGTTTGAAATCAAAGTGAAGAATCATATTACTTAAATCAAAGATTAAATGAAGAAGAGGATTCAACACATCGTAGTTAACATGCTAAAAATCATTTACCAAAGATTAAAACAAAGCATGTAACATATGAATAAGAAAGTAAAGCTTACTTGATGATTTAACTTAATGATCCAAGCTTTAGCTTTACTAATGACCCATTAGCCTTCTTAGTTCATTCCCCTTTAATTGGCCTTAGAACACCTCAAAAATGGCTTCAAGAATCATCAAATCTTCCCTTGGAATGAACTCCATTTTATAAAATAAGTGTCCCAACGGCTAACTGTCGGTTAACCGACATCCGGGGTTCGGTTAACCGACACCCCAACGGTAATCTCCCCAACGGTCATATTTTTTAAAGTGTAGTTGGGGGTTAACCGACAGTTGATCGACACCTAACCGACACTTGACCGACACCTGACTGACAGGTGACCGACAGTACAAAATATGAAATTTTAAGCTCTCTTGATTTCGAACCGACAGTTGATTTGGTTGAGCTCGGTTCACTGTCGATTAGCCAACACCTGACCGACAGCTTTAACAAAATCCCAACTTTTGCATATTTCAAAGTATTTTCTTGTGGGGATTTTTGGGTCATTAAACCAAGCATGGAATCATTATTTAAATCAATCTAAGTGTTATAAAATCATGAGACATAAAAAGCCAAAAATGATTCGAAACTTTAAAACCAATGGCTTGCTTTATTAATAAAAATTCTTTTCAAATATAATGCATCCAAGATTTAAATCCAAAACATGAATGTAACATATGATATACAAGATTTAAAGCAATGCATGTGTAAATCAAGATTTCAAGATTTTCTAAATCATTGCATGTGTGAAAATTCGAATGATGCTAAAATATTAATGCATCCATCGAATTGCAATATACAAAATCCCTAGCAATCTCCCCCTTTGCAATTTGATGGCAAACCTTACTCAACACTAAATCTTCACACAAAGTCTTCAGCTCCTCCTTAGCTGGACAAGGCTCGAAATCTTCTTTGGATGCTCCTTTGACTTGGCTTAGGCTCTAGGACTGTTTATTCATTCTCCTTAATGCTGGGAGCTTGATCATTCTTCAGGCTTTCTTTTCTTCTTCCTTTCTTTGGCCAAGCATCTTCTTTAGCTCCCAAGCTTTATTCTATCATCTCTCCCTTTCACCATGCATACTCTCCCTTTGGCAAGATATGCATTCTCTCCCCCTTTGGAAGAATCTCCCCTTTTGCAACTTGAGCACTCTCTCCCCCTTTGACATGCAACTTCAGTATTCTCTCCCCCTAATTCTCTCAATTTTCTCACCCTTTGACATTAAATTGTGAAGGTATCAATTGAAGAGGGGTAGGAATTTCTTTAAGACCCTTGAGGACCCATATTCTTTTAACATGGATCTCCAAATGGTACCTATACACATGAAACAAGGAAAATACCTTTTAGTAGCACCTGTTAACAAAAGAACTCGAAAATGAAATACTTAACAGGGTATCATGTATGGGTAGCAAGTTATAAGGGTATAGAGCCAATGCAAGGGTAAATTTGATCAAAACTAATACTTAGAAGATTTACACTCCTCCTCAATCCATAGTCTCCTTTTGTCAAACTTTTGACAAGAATATAACTATTTGGTGCACGAAGTAGATGGTTTAACCAATTGAGGGTTAATTCAAGGGAAGGATTAGATTCCAATTGATAGTAATTGACAATAAAGCTCAATATGATCAAATTACCAAAATAAAGAGCAAGGTCAAGGAGATAAACTATCATGGATACCAATTGAATAAAGAATACCAATTGAGATTCAAGGATAAGACTATTAACTTAATCACTCTAAAATGGAGTTAAAAGGATTATAACTACTAGGAATAATCCAAATTAGAGTTATCCATGATGAAATGGGGTTCACTAAACATAACATCAATCAATATAACTATGAAAATCATATGCTATGTAAATTTTGAAATCATTTCATCCAATCATAAATATGACTATCATGAGCAAGATGAGTGAAATGAAATTCAAACATGAAGCCTACCTCAACCATTAACCAACCAAGATTATGAACACATAAACATGGTGGTCATGAGATTTACCTATTTATGCAAGAGAGGTGGCAAACATGAAGATTATGATGCTAATGGAATGTGACATGGAATCAAAACATATTACTATCAAGTTCAACCCAATGTACACATGATCTATCACATTCTCAACATATGACATCAATTGGAAATAATACTAATTGAAACCAATTGAGTATGAAACATGATTAAGAGCAAGGATGTGACAAACACAAAATTCCATCAAGCAACATAAACTCATCACTTTTAATGATTTAACAAATGAGCATAGTGATGAACATGAGAAATTGCATTTAAAAAATATATGACTTGGTAGAACATGCAATTTTCAAAGAGTCAAAATCATATGAATTCAACATCTAAGAAATCCATCAAACAATAGATATGCCTATAAGATACAAAGAATAGATTTTGATGAGACTCATATGAACATAATAATGATATTGAAAAATGCACAAGCGATATTACTATGAAATTATGCATAAATCAATATCATAACCATCCATCTATAGCAAAGCTTATGAAGTACAAAGGATGGATTTGAGAGTTCTAGTATGGTATCCACAAATGCAACTTAAGAGCACAACCATACATTGAACTAAATGACATTTGCATAGAGGGGATCAATCAAAATCAAGATCTAACATGTAGAATCTCCACTCTTAGCAAATGTACTAGGAGAATCATGAAACATTATCACTATGCATTGACAAGATGCACAAGACTATGTATAGAATGCAAATCTATTTCATGATCCACAAATCATACAATTCAATTTGCTCATAAAAAGAATGTAACTAGAAGAGCAACGAAGCAAAATGATTGTAACAACATTCATTTCCATTTTTAAGATGATATATCCAAATGCATAAGGAAATGAGAACATGGAACATGCTTTGATGAATATAACTAAAGATGTTTTAAAACATTTCCATTCAAACAATCTTCAAATCATTTCAATAAACAAAATCCAACAATGAGCATAGAGAGAATGAATATGAAGATAATACATTATCAATTATCAATTTGCATTCTAAACAATATAATTACAAGGGCTCATACAAATTGACTTGAACAAGAATGACTTGATATCAATTGGAAAATACACGCAAATGAAAAGTATAAATATAAGGTTTTAACCAATTGAAACTCAAGTATAACAAAGAATTGCATTTTTCATTTTAAAATTCTAACTTAGTAAGCATACAATGAAAATCAATTTCAATTCTCATATCTCATCAATGAGACACAAACATTTTTCACCTTGCATTTTAAAACTTATTTGGAAAACACATACAAGTTGATTTTTCAAAACAATAATTTTCCATAAGAAAGTATAACTTAAAAATTCATGGAAAATTCAAATTAATTCAAATCATTTATTTTTCAAAACAAATCTTACTAAAACATCCATACAAATGATTTTGCAACATTAATTGATTATGAAAGATCTAGCTATGAAAGCTTATGAAACCATAATCAATTGCATAAATATAGAGATGTATTGCAAGAGATATAACAATATGAAAGCAAAAAGGAAAATCTATCATGAAATTATAATCAAATGATTTTGAAAACTATGAAATGTAACCAGAGAGGTACATGAAAATAAAATCAATTGATCATAAGTGAACAATGCATTTTAACAAATGTAACTATGAAAGAATAAAATACAAATGTATCATGACCAACAATATGATTTAACTATAAAGGATAGGTTAGTCAAAGAGGTTCAAGGCCTTAAGGTTTGTCTAAGAATCTAACTTTACGAATCCACCTAAGGTCTTGAGAGGGTTGATCTTTGAGGTCTAGGTTTGAAGTCCCACAAACTATAGGAGATTTGACTTGATAAATTTTTCACTTTGGACCTATCACCATGAGATTTGAATAATTTAAACTTAGGTTGGTGATTAGTCTCTTGTGGTTGGTGAGTTTGTTTCTTAGGGGATTGATTCACTTTTCTTTTCTTCTTATCTCCTCCCTTTATTTGACTTTTGAATTTTAAATTTAACTTGGCAATTTTCTTCTAAAGTTCTTTCATGTGTTGACTTAAGGGAGGTAGGTTGAGAAGCTTTTTGTTGATAGATTCTTTTAGGGCATGTTTGGCAATGGTCTTCAAAGGGGAATCCTCGCCCATTTTCCGTTCTTTCATGGAAAATCCATATTTGGTTGTAACCGAGACCGAGGAAAGAAAGCTTCCGTTTTCTACGCAATAACAGAGTTCATCCGTCGGACCACCCCCCATCAGATCTTGTAAATCAGAGCTTTTAAAGGGGGAGGTATATAAGTGGGTTTTCTGCGCAGAACTCCTTTCTCGATGGAGCTCATCCCACCGACTCCTCTCTCGATCCCTAAATCCATCTGCATAAAACTCTCTTCTCTACTGCTCATGCGACGGGATGCCCAGACTCTGTTGCTGCGACCGTAGAAGACAACCTTTCCCTTTGCTGCTGCAATAGTCGATCTCTCACTCCTCTCTCTTTCTCTGCAAAGACAAAGGAAGTGGTCCTTCAACGACCTAGCCCTCTTACACACTCCAGATCTCTTCCCATAATCGGACTCCACCGCACTCTACCGGCGCCATCCCTCTTGTCAATCTGTTCAAAACCATAAGTCAGGTTAGGGTTCTTGATTTCCTTTTTTTTTTTTCATTTTTTTCCTCCATTTTCCGTTTTCTCTTTGTGGAATGGAAGATTTCAGTTTATGAAAAATAGATTCAGTTTTCAGCAAGGATCTTGATTCATTTTTTTATGTTATTTATTATTGCTTTTGTTTCATTTGCTGTAAAGGTTTCATTTGGCTCTTTTCATTCCCTGTTGATTCAATTGCTTGATGAGTTTATGCAGAAAATATTCAGCCTGTTCTTTTCATTCCATGTTCTTTAATATTGCTATTTGTTTCATTTAATAAGGGTTTAATTAGAAACAACTTTATTTTAAAAAAAAAACTTAATAGAATCAGCTCTGTTTCACAAGTGCAAAACAAGCCAAGGTTGTAGGCAATGTAGGCCATGTAGTTCATATGTGATGGCCATCAAAAGCCACATGGCTCGTTGACTTGTTCCTCCATTTTTCCTTTCCTGTATGGGTGCATGCATTATCTCAAACGTTTTTCCCTTGCTTTATCGTGATATAGTCACACTTCATTTGTTCATGCTGTATCTTTTGGTTATCATAATTTTTTTTTTGTTTAGGAATCTGGTTGCTTTTTCTTCTTCCAATAATGTTATTTGATAGTTTCACAAGATGTTTACATTATTGATTGGACTGTTGGTTTCATTTTATACTACCAATGTTGTTAATTGCTAATGGTGGTGGGTATGTTAGATCGCTTTTGAGAAAGCCATACAAATATGTGTCTTGTCTCTAGTGCTGGATGTGGAAGCTATTTGAATGTGGACAAAGAGAAGGCTCACAACTTGATTGACCCTTTGTGTGCAAGCCACTGGCAAGTATCTTGCTTTGTGAAGCCATAGCCAATTATAGGTAAACTGGTTACATGTAATTAGGTTGGGTAAATGGAAAGTAGGGAAACCAAAATTGATAAACATGGAGCTAACAATGTATTCTGGTGGTGGTATGTGCTGGTTGTGGGTTGTTTACCCTCTATGGGGAATGACTCTTGGAGTAAAGCAGTTAAATGCCTGCATGGCATGTGTTTGGTGGAATGGATATGGGTGTGCAGGAGATGGCCTTGTCACTGGTTAGTAAAGTTTTAAATGATTCCTTGGATGTTTAACACTCATTTCAATTGTAGGATGTCTGAACCAACTAGCCCCCAAGCTGCGAACACGGCTTCAACAAGAAACATGAAATGGACAAATGAACATGATGATGTGCTCTTCCACATCATGCTTGAGTTACGCAAAGAAGGCAAAGTAATCCCTGGGGGGTTTACCTCGGAGGGATGGGCTTTGATTACAAAGGAAATGCAAACCAAACTTGGGCCCCAATTCAGTAAAGATAAGTTGAAGAATAGGATGAAGAGCTTCAAAAAATGGTATAGCGCGATGAAGGCTATGCTATATTTAAGTGGGTTTGGGTGGGATGAAGAAAGAAAAAAGGTCACAGCAGAAGACGGGGTGTGGGACGATTACATTGCGGTGAGATTCTTATTCAACATATGTGGCGTTTTTTCATTATGTTATATGTGGGTTTTATTTCTTTGTGTTATGCAAGTTTGACTTATTGTCTATTGCTCATGCAATGTAGGCACATCCTGGAGCTAGTATGTATAGGTCCAGACGTATGCCTGACTACTACGTCCTTTGCGAAATATTCGGTGACTCAATTGCTGATGGTCGAGAGGAATTGGTTACGAATGATATTCCTCGATCACCACCATCCATACATAACAATGACTTGGATGATGACTTGAATGGTGATGATGATGTTGCTACCCACAATGAGGAGGCTGGAGAAGAGCACATCTCTATAGCTAGGGGGCGTAATATGACCCCTGTAGGATCCTCCCGACAAACAACAAGATGCCTAGGCACGGGGGATGCAATGGTGGCAGTCGTCGGGCGCATGGCAGATGCAATAGACACAATGTCAAGGAATACATCGGAAGAACGAATGAAGAAGGTGTGGGAAACAATACTACCTCTCGATCTGGATCCGGTGATAAAGTTAAGCGCATTTCGATAGCTAGGGAATGAAGAGATGGCCTTACAGTTTTTGGCCTTAGACAACGATTTTCGCAAGATATTTATAATTAACTTCCTTAACAATGTTTAATTTGATGTTTTGGTTGTTATTTTGGACTTATAAGTAGTGGTTATGATTGTGAGGTCGGACACAATTATGTTTATTTTGTTGGTATGTCATGTATATTTTTATCAATACATGTCTAAGACATGGAATGTCTTTTATCCATTTTGTTGAAATGTGATGAACACTTTTAGTAATTTGTGGGATTTGTGGACAAAAATGACTTCTATTAAGATTCGTGAAATGTCATAATTTTTATTAATTGTTTGTTTTTTTTTTCTTCACCCACAGCATGAATAGAGAAGATCTTGTGTTCTTGTTAACTAATGTTGTTACATCAACATGTCTTTTATGGTACCGTTTTCAGTATCTCACCAAAAGTAAAGTTCATGAAGCTGCACAAAGTGGAAAGACTTATCTTAATGAGATCTTGACTGGACATCCCCGTAAATGTCCCGACATATTCAGAATGAGTAGTGGTTGTTTCTTGCTTTTGGCTAATGAGCTAAAACGCAGGGGCCTTTTACGAGACTCTCGTACAGTGACGGTGGAGGAGCAGTTGGGGATATTTTTATTCACTGTTGGCCACAGCCAGAGAAACTGTGTAATGCAAAACTTATTTCAACATTCAGGGGAGACAATCAGCAGATACTTTAACAAGACATTGGATGCAATCATGAAACTCGCGCCATATTATGTGAAACAATCCGATGGGGAGTGTCCACACGAGATTGCAAATAATCCTTTGTTCTACCCATTTTTCAAGGTAACATTTTATATGGCAACAAATATAAAATCAAATGCTATATTTTAATGCATGTTGTATTTGTTTATAGGATTGTGTTGGAGCGATAGATGGTACACATATCCCCGCATGGGTTAGACTTGAAGAGCAAGTCCGTTATCGCAATAGAAAGGGTGGATTATCACAGAATGTTATGGCCGCTGTATCGTTTGATATGAGTTTCCAGTATGTATGCGCTGGATGGGAAGGATCAGCCTCAGACTCAAAGATTCTTCAACATGCAGTATGGAGACGGGCCCAAAATAGGTTACGTGTTGCAGCAGGTACTAAACTCTAGTGCCCTTTGTTATTAAATGTATAAATATTTTTCTATTTATGCCATAACAAGAATGTCTCATTATTGTTTTTTAGGAAAATTTTATCTAGTAGATGCTGGTTATGCAAACACGCGTGGGTTTTTAGCCCCATTTCGCGGAGTCCGATATCATTTAAAAGAATGGTCAACAACACAGGCACCTAGGACTGAACATGAACTATTCAACTTGCGTCATGCAAAGTTACGCAATATAGTGGAGAGAACATTTGCAGTGTTGAAGCAACGTTTTGCCCTTCTGCAAACTGCTCCACGATATCCTATGAAGACACAAGTCAAGATCATTGTGGCATGCTGTGTTTTACACAACTTTATCCGTCAATGGAATATTGAGGACGATTTGTTTAGGATAGCATTTAATGAAATGATGGAAGAGGATGATGTGGTTGATGAAGAAGATCAGGATATCGAAGCGGACAATGTTGGTGGCCCCAGTGATGCGGACAAGCAATTTATGACAGGTTTTAGAGAACAACTATCTAAAGATATGTGGGAAGCTAGGGGACCAAGGAGAGTTTGATTTCACATTAGCTTTATCAATGTTTCTTTTTTTTTTTTGGGTACATAAGTTGCTTATATGGGTTATTTCTTTTGTTGGGTTGCTTTTGTGTACCTCTTCTGGGTTTTACTGGTGGACCAGCCTGTGGGCATCATTTTTAGGTGGTACAGCTCCACCTTGGTTGTGTCTCTATGATATGAGTGCAAGTGGGTTGGAGCTGTGTTAGATATCGCGATCACTGAGAGGGGGGGTGAATCAGTGATTCCTTAAAAACAGGTCCAATTTAACAACAAAAGCAAATCAAATCACACAAGGACACCAGATTTAACGTGGTTCACCAAAAGGCTACGTCCACGGTTCAAAGACTGTCCGAACACCGATCCGGAATAGGTCTGAATCTATTTAGTCGCACCAACGACAAAGAGCACCAACCCTTAAGTTTCAGATAGCACCAACTATCTAGGAAGCACCTACTCCCTTTACAATTTATCTGCACCAACAGATAGGATCACCAAACCCCTAACACCAAGCACCAACTTGATGTTCTACAGAATTAAAGTAGAGAACTTTTCTACAGCCCTTCCCCTCTAAAATCTCTCTCTCTCAATCCCTTACAAATTGAAATTTAAAGCATAAAAAGAGAGACACTTATCTATGGACGAATCACCATCTTCATGAGCATATTTTCGTCCAACTTGCTGTAGAAACTTGCAGCACAACAGCACACTGCAGCACCTTCTTCTCCAATCACTCTTCTCTCCAAAACTCCTCTGTTTTGTTCTCTCTTCTCTTCTGTTCTTATGAAAATGAACTTAGCAAGCCTTTATATAGGCTTTGGTAACCCTAAAGAGTGTTCAAATTAGGCTAGAATTCGTTTAGAAAGAGTCCCAAACGAAATACATAAGTTTCCTGAATTTTCGTGCAAAACTTTTATTTCTGCGCAATTCTGGTTTCCCGTGCTCGGTGGACCGCATCGGGTCCCCGATCGACCGGCGACACACTGTGGCAACAAATAACTGGGAGCTAACTGGGACTGTCTCCTGCAGACTTCTCTTGCTCGGTCGACCGCGTGGGGTCCTCGGTCGACCGGCCACACTGCTTCAGGAATTCTAATTTCCTGAACTGTTTCAGCTCTGTTTTCTCTTTGAAGCTCTATCAACACCACACTTGTGACATTGTGTTGACAATAATTCCAACACAAAATGATACTTCAGATACTAAACACTTCAATGCTTCATAAGACTTCTCAAGGCATCTCAAATTCCAACAATCTCCCCCTTTGGAATTGTTGGCAACACTTGGAACTTCAACACAAAAAACCAACAGAATCAAGATCTTCACATTCACATTCTTGATACCAATCTCCCCCAAGATATCATAGCATAACTTCTTCGCATAACTTCTCCTAGCATAGCTTTCTCCCCCTTTGACAACAAGTCCAAAGGGACCAACCAAGGAGCGAATAGGATATTCAAGGAATACATTGCTCCCCCTTTCAAGCACAACTCCTAACGATTAGGAGAGTGAGTAACTCCTAATTTTTTTCGGAGATACTCGAAGACTTCCTTTGGCAAAGGTTTTGTGAAGATATCAGCAACTTGCTCAGTAGTTGGAACATATTCCAACTTTACCTCACCGTCTGCAACCTTTTCCTTGAGAAAGTGATAGCGGATTGCAACATGCTTCATTCTAGAATGCTGAACAGGATTCTTAGAGATGTGAATTGCACTTGTGTTGTCACAGAGGATCGGCGTAGGATCCGTTGTCGGAACTCCTAGATCAGAGAGCATTTGCCGCATCCATAACACTTGCGTACAACAAGTTGCCGCTGCAATATATTCCGCTTCCGCTATAGAAAGGGATACTGAATCTTGTTTCTTACTGTGCCATGCCACCAACCTTTCACCGAGATAGAATGCACCACCGCTTGTACTCTTACGATCATCTATACATCCAACCCAATCGGCGTCAGAGTATGCAACAAGAGTGAAGGATTTGCCTTTAGGATACCAAATGCCAAGCTCCATGGTACCTTTCAGATATCAAAATATCCTTTTTACCGCGGTAAGGTGCGTCTCAGTTGGTGATGCTTGAAATCGAGCCACCATACATACTGCTTGCAGAAGATCCGGTCTTGTAGCAGTCAAATAAAGCAAGCTTCCTATCATAGAACGATAAGTGGTGTGATCAACGGACGAACCCTTATCATCTTTGCTTAGCTTTGTGTTCGTTGTCATTGGTGTGCTCACTGGCTTGCTGTCTTCCATGTTAAAACGCTTCAGCATTTCCTTGATGTATTTCATCTGTGATATGAAGATACCATGTTTCAGCTGCTGAACTTGTATTAACCAAGGAAGAACTTTAGTTCTCCAAGCATTGACATCTCAAATTCTTTCTTCATCTCTTCAGCAAAATTCCTGCACATTTCCTCATCATTGCCACCAAAGATTATGTCATCGACATAAACAATGACAACCAGCTGTTTGCTCAACTCTGTTTTGACATAAAGATTGCTATCAACCAGTCCTTTTCCAAAGCCGATCTTGCGGAGATAGAGGTCCAGCCTTGCATACCATGCCCTTGGCGCTTGTTTCAGCCCATAAAGAGCATTTTTCAACTTGCACACTAGGTCTGAATTTTTGCTAATGAGAAAACCATCAGGTTGCTCAATGTAGACCTCTTCTTCAAGTAATCCATTCAAGAAGGCTGACTTTACATCCATCTGAAATACCTTGAAGGTTTTGTATGCAGCCAATGCAAGAAACATATGAATGGCTTCCAGACGAGCCACCGGTGCAAAGGTCTCTTCAAAATCTATGCCTTCAACTTGAGCATAGCCTTTACAAACCAACCTTGCTTTGTTTCGTATGACCTGACCATCTTCATTCAGCTTATTCCGAAAGACCCATTTAGTACCAATAACATTCTTATCGGTAGGTCTAGAAACTAGTTCCCATGTGGAGTTCTTCTCAATTTGCTCCAACTCTCATGCATAGCTTTCAACCAACTTTCATCGAGACTGGCTTCAGCCACAGTCTTGGGTTCAATGGTGGACACAAGTGAGTAATTGCTAACTACACTTTGTCTTGTTTTAACACCGGCCTCAGGATCTCCAATGATTTGATCCTTAGGGTGTTGCTCTACCCAAGTGCTTTTCTTTCTAGGTGTAGTATCCTCTGAGTCATCCTTTGATTTCTCAAAATCATTAGGTTCAGCCACTTCATCATTAATCTCACTCGAGTCCTCATAAACTGGACTGTCATAATGAGTTACATTCTTTGATTCATGGTTTTCATCAATTCTAACATCGGCACTTTCTATGATTTTCCTGGTCCTTTTGTTAAGACATCTGTAAGCCTTACTAGAGGAGGAGTAACCCAGAAATATACCTTCATCAGCTCTTTCTTCAAATTTGCCCGGATTTTGTTCAAGACGCTTGATGTAATACTTGCTACCGAAGACTCTGAAGTGCTTGACTGTTGCTTTTCTCCCAAAACATAGCTCATAAGGAGTTTTGTCTTCATGTGGCCTGATCAAGCATCGATTCTGAATGTATACAACCGTATGGATTGCCTCCTTCCAGTATTTGTCAGCTAGCTTGCTCTCAGTTAGCATTGTGCGAGCCATCTCTTGCACGGTGCGATTTTTCCGTTCCACAACTCCATTTTGCTGTGGAGTTCTAGGGGCTGAATATTGTCTTTGAATGCCATGGTGCTCACAATAGTTAGTGAGCTCTTCAGATGTGAATTCACCTCCTCGATCAGACCTTAAAATCTTGATACGTTTTCCAAGCATGTTTTCAACCTGTGCTTTAAACACTTTAAAACGATCAAGTGCTTGATGTTTATGCTTAAGAAACAATACCCATGTCATACGAGTATAATCATCAATGCATAACATAAAATACTTATCTCCATTGGTGCTTTGAGTTTGCATCGGTCCACAGAGATCAGTGTGCACTAGCTCAAGAGGTTTCTTTGAATGATGCTCCTTTGACTTGAACATTACCCTCGTTTGCTTTCCCTTTTGGCAAGAATCGCAAATGGGGTTGGAAGTCTTTTCAACTGTAGACATACCTCTGACAGCCTTTGAATTGCAAATCTTTGACATGTTATCAAAGTTTAGATGCCCAAGGCGTTTGTGCCATAACCAACTTTCCTCTGTCCAACTCATCAGGCAAGTCTATTCAGCTCCATCTGACAATGTATAGAGATTTCCAGCAGTCCTAGATCCAGTAGCCACTGTTTTGCCGTTGCTACACTTCTTGATAGCAAACCCATTCTTAGTGAAGACAACTTCGTGGCCTTTGTCACATATCTGGCTCACACTAAGCAAGTTGTGTCTCAGTCCAGACACATATAAGACCTCTTCTGATCTGATCTTGTTTGCCTTTAGCTGAACAACACCTTTTCCACAGATTTTGGCACCATCATTGTTACCAAACTTCACTGATCCGCCTTCATAGTGCTGTGATTTGACGAATTTTTCCTTATCACCTATCATATGGCTTGAACAGCCACTATCAAGGACCCATGGTGCTGCCTTCTTTTGTACATTGAATGCCATTTGCACAATGAGAGATTCCTTGGAATTATCTTCCCTTTTCTTTGCCCTCCATGCCTTAACTAGCTTGGGTTTCTTTTCAACCTGAAATTGGTTAGCAATAGGCAACCTACAATCCCTAGCCAAGTGTCCATAATTATGACACTTATAGCACTTAATTTTGTGGCTGTTTAGGATTGAAATAGGGTTCCTAGTCACAAATGGGCTGTTTCTAACATAGAATTTGCATTCAGCCCTTTTATGTCCATATCTATTGCAATGATAACAGTAACCATAAAATTTGAATCTTCTTTGTGGCTGGTTAGACTTCATTTCCTTTCTCACATGAATGGACTCTTTTCTAGGCTGGGTGGGCTTCACAGGTTTGTCTTTTCAGGAGGTGTAATCTTAGAGGATTCTCCATTCTCAAATCCTAGACCAAATTTGAAGTGAGGAGGCCTTTGAACTTTCAGTATTTCATTTAGCTTCAATGTTCCATTGATTGCTTGGAATTCCTTGAGCTTTTGATTCATTTGTATATTTTCAGTCCTTGCTCCAAGGATTTCATTCTCAAGTTTCACCACTTCCTCAGTTTTGGTACTGATTTGTATTTCTAGGACTTCTACCATTCTTTTATATTCTTCAACTTGAGTTTTCAAAGCAATAACTGAACTTTCAGATTCATGAAGAAGTTTCAGATTTTTCTTACTTGTTTTTCGTTCCATGCTAAGCTCCTCAAGTGCGGCAATGAGTTCTTCTTCAAGATTGACCTCAGCCTCCTCTTCCTCTTCCGGCTCTTGCTCCTCTTCTTCTTCAACAGTAACCATGAAGAGAGCTTCAGTTGCCTCGGCTGATTCATCATCGTCTGAAGTATCAGACGTGCTGTCATTATATTGACTGATGAAGCTTTTTGCTTTGCCCCTCTTTCTGAAATTTTTCTTCCATTTACTCTTATCAACATAAGAGTCATCATCATTGTTTTCTTTCAGCGGACACTTCGCAGCAAAGTGAACAACATCGCCACAATTGAAGCATTTAAAGGGTAGCTTCCCTTTGTACTTTCCATTGCTTCCTTTCTTCAGCTTTCTAACTAATTGAGCCTCAAGCTCATCATCATCAGTATCAGCATCATGACCAGCAGTCTCTTTTCCCTTTTTCTGAACTTTGAAGGCCGCTTCTCTATCAGATGAAGACGTCTTACCTATGCGCATCTCATAGGCAGTGAGTGAACCATGCAACTCATCCATGGTAAATTCATTCAGATCCTTGGCTTCTTCTATGGCTGAGACTTTTGAATCAAACCGGGGAAGAAGAGATCTTAGAACCTTTTTGACGATGACCGATTCTTTAATCTCCTCCCCTAGTCCACGAATGTCATTCGTGACTTCATTCACTCGTTGCATATACAAGTCAACATTCTCGCTTTCCTCCATGCGAAGAGACTCGAATTGAGAGCGATGAGTATGCAATTTCGCTTCTTTGATCTTCTCATCTCCTTCATGAATGCTTTTCAACTTGTCCCATATTTCCTTGGCTATTTTGCATGCAATTACTTTGACCAGCTCGCTGCCCACAAGGCCACTAAAGAGTGCATTCTGCGCCTTGGAGTCGTTGTCTGCTAACTTCTTCGTTGCAGCATCAGTGGGTACGATGGCAGTATTGTAACTGACTCTGACAGTCTCCCAGACATCATAGCCAAGTGATTTGATGAAAGCCTGCATTCTGATCTTCCAGAAGGAGTAATTAGATGCCATGTGATTTGACAAGAGATCACCCTTAGCGTGTTAAGCTTATCAAGGGAGCCTTGGCGCTCTGATACCAATTGTTAGATATCGCAATCACTGAGAGGGGGGGGGGTGAATCAGTGATTCCTTAAAAACAGGTCCAATTTAACAACAAAAGTAAATCAAATCACACAAGGACACCATATTTAACGTGGTTCACCAAAAGGCTACGTCCACGGTTCAAAGACTGTCCGAACACCAATCCGGAACAGGTCTGAATCTATTTAGTCGCACCAACGACAAAGAGCACCAACCCTTAAGTTTCAGATAGCACCAACTATCTAGGAAGCACCTACTCCCTTTACAATTTATCTGCACCAACAGATAGCATCACCAAACCCCTAACACCAAGCACCAACTTGATGTTCTACAGAATTAAAGTAGAGAACTTTTCTACAGCCCTTCCCCTCTACAATCTCTCTCTCTCAATCCCTTACAAATTGAAATTTAAAGCATAAAAAGAGAGACACTTATCTATGGACGAATCACCATCTTCATGAGCATATTTTCGTCCAACTTGCTGTAGAAACTTGCAGCACAACAGCACACTGCAGCACCTTCTTCTCCAATCACTCTTCTCTCCAAAACTCCTCTGTTTTATTCTCTCTTCTCTTTTGTTCTTATGAAAATGAACTTAGCAAGTCTTTATATAGGTTTTGGTAACCCTAAAGAGTGTTCAAATTAGGCTAGAATTCGTTTAGAAAGAGTCCCAAACGAAATACATAAGTTTCCTGAATTTTCGTGCAAAACTTCTATTTCTGCGCAATTCTGGTTTCCCGTGCTCGGTCGACCGCATGGGGTCCCCGGTCGACCAGCGACACACTGTGGCAACAAATAACTGGGAGCTAACTGGGACTGTCTTCTGCAGACTTCTCTTGCTCGGTCGACCGCGTGGGGTCCTCGGTCGACCGGCCACACTGCTTCAGGAATTCTGATTTCCTGAACTGTTTCAGCTCTGTTTTCTCTTTGAAGCTCTATCAACACCACACTATCAACACCACACTTGTGACATTGTGTTGACAATAATTCCAACACAAAATGATACTTGAGACTAAACACTTCAATGCTTCATAAGACTTCTCAAGGCATCTCAAATTCCAACAAGCTGCTCTTCATTATTTGGTAAATTCAGCCCTTAACTTTGGAAATATATACTTACTTTTCATCCAAAGGTAAGCTCTCTACTTTATGTTAATGGATTGGTTGCATTTTCATTTTCCATATGACACTTGCGTCATGAATGACCTGGTAGTTGCAAAAGTTGAGGTTGATTGTTGTTCCAAAGTATTTAGAATTCTTCACGAGTTTTAGATCTTTTTCCCCTGTTTTATGCTTGCAAGAGATCATCAATTGACCCTTTTGGATATACCCCAATTTATTTCCACCAGCTCACATCTGGGAAGGCCAGAAATGGGTTTGCTCCTTGGTTTACTGGAGCCCTCTCCCTGATTGTTGGTTGTTTCAGGACTGTGCTTTTGGTTTATTATTTGCTCTCCTCCCAGTTCTGGGCGGTAATAGCAGACTTTTTCAAGGAATAATCTCGATGGCAAGGCTGTAAGTGATTTTATTATCTCAAGTTGTAGTATATTCAATTGGTTATTTAATCAATCCAATTATTTCTTTGCGCTTCCCTGTTTTTCCAGGTTGCTGGTGTTGTCACTGTTCTTAACATCATGTTCCTTTGGACCTTTATCAGCTCCTTTCATTTGGCGGCTTCTTTTTTTTCTGTCCTAGCACACTTCTTTTTTTTATTTGAAGCTTTTGTAAATTACATGATGTGCTTGTTCAATGAGTTAAGACGTTGTGCTGGTTTGCAGACAAATGAATTCTATCAGCTAGCTTCTGTGGCATTTTGCCTGTTCTTAGCATGGGTAAGAACAAACAAACTCCTTTCTTTTTGTTGAGATCAAGCATCCGTAGTAACATTTTTTTAATATTATCTTTTTGCAGTTGACATTGGGAAATATTGTTTTCCTTAACCCAATGATAGGATCCAAAGGATCAAAAACTGCTGTGACAACAGAATATAGTGACTGCCGTTCCTTGACTTAAGATAAAACAATGGAAACAATGTTTGATATCCTTCAAATAGAGTAGTTCTCAATGCACTAACATACTACTAAAATGAGATAATGAACAAGAAGAAGGGGAAGTAAATAAAAAGGCATCACACAGAAGCTTATATCACTAAAATTGACTATCCAACATGAACTACCTTGACTGTCAACTACTAACATACATATATAATTCTCCGACCTCTCAAAAACCTACTATTATTATAACTCTGTCTAACCAACAACCTGCAATGACTTCAAAGTTGTCCTGGGATATTCTTGTTTAGAGTAGAATAGTCAGGAAAGGACAAACTTGAGAATAAATTGGAATAACTTCAAATGGATAAAACTTGCTTCAAATGCATCTACACAAAGTTACTCAAGATATGTATATTTTTCATATGTAGGAAATATACAAGTCCCCTGTCAGTTACAAAAACTTGCTTCAAAGGCAAATGATCATTCCTATATTTTTTACATGGGAGCCTCTTTAAAGTAGTAAAAAAAAATGGTTGAGTTCCAACAAATACTTAGCCAAGCTGTAAAAGCCCACACCTAAAGCAAAATGTTTTTGTTGCAACTGTGATTGACCCATGCAACATGTTTAGGCACTGTACCTAGTGCTAAAAAATCCATGTTCCATCCATCATAAAATGGATAGAGAAGTGCATTCCTCTGACCCATGTAACAACTCATTAGGGTCTCCAACCTTGAATTTTACCAAGTCATTGAGGCCAGTGTCTTTGATCAGAAAAAGATTCTTAGAGGTTTGTTTGTCATTGAGGCCAGTGTCAAAAGATTCTTAGAGGTTTGTTTGTTTGTCCACAAAAGAGAGACAAGATGCATAGAACTGAAGCTGAAAATGCATCAGGTTTATTTGTTAGATTTTGTGTGTTATGCAGTATATGTATATATATATATATATTTGGGTTCCAATCTAGATAAACTCTTGTTGTATTGAAATCTGAAATCTAAACAGGAGGGAAATAGGAAAGGGGGGTTGAGATGGTCGAAATTCTGAGCAGGAGAATAATCTTTTGGAGGTAAAGTTGGTGAAATTTGAAATCTTTATTGTATTGCTGCCATCCTTATGATAGATTGCCTGCCATTCTTGATTCAATCTTTCTTCTTCCTTCCTTTTTATCATACTATCATTACTGCTCATCTAGTGGTCATGCCTGTTTTGGGTCGTTGAGCTTTTCTAGTTGTTCTGATGGGCCTGTACATGTGTGCATCCAGCAATGTAAGACATGAATAACCATAAATTGTATGTTCCTTTTCTTTTGTTGAGTCATTGATGATGATTGGGTAGCAAAACATATGTTATAGATGAAAACATAAATTGAGCAACAGGTATCAGCAGCTACATCTTCAGGTATAGGGCTTCTGTTTTGGTTACTTATCCTGGTCTTTCATGACAAGTTCCCCCTCTTTTTTCACCACAAGTACAGTGATAGTGGATGCAGCTGAAAAACTTGCAATCTTATTGGCCTTCACCATCCTACTTTGGAAATTGAAAGTGAACAAAAGTTTCATTTTGATTGTGGACTATGACTACAGGAAGGTAGAGATCTTGAGGCTTTAGTGATTATGTGGAGATCAAATCCGTATACTACGAGACCCCATATAAACAATCTCTTTTGGATAACTAGCTAATCAAGGGTCTATTCACATCTCTCCTTATGTCGTAGAGTTGAATAGAATACTAAAAGCCTTTTTCTATAGACTTAAAAGCCTTTTTGGAATTGCATGTTTTAATTATCTTTCACTATATGAGAAAACAAAGTCTATAGTACAGTCATCTAAAATGTACCTTTCAGATATGTATTAGGACAAGAATGGTTTCTTTGTTTTGGTCCATCCATAAGATGACTTCAACATTTTTTTACGAGTTTTTTAGAACATTTTTCTTCTTTATCATTAGCAGGCTTTTTCTTTATCAATAGCAGGTGTTTGGACTTCTGGGTTCTGCTTACTTTGTGGGCATTGCATGTGAGTTGGTTGATTTGTAGTGTTTATTGTTGTTTGTTTGTTTTATGGATTGATGAGCATGATTGCATATGAGTTTGTTTTGATTCCCATGTTTAATTCCTAATTTTTTTTTGTACCACAGGTTGGGACTGGAGATCAATGTAATAGAGGCCAATTGCTTGAACATCTTTTTGTTTTTCATAAGAATATTGTACTTACACTCTTTTGGATGCTATATTTTTACTTGAATTGGTAACGATGGCGTGGCTAAACTTGTGGGTTGGGTTTAATAGTTATATGTTTCCTAATATGTTGAAGGAGCAGGTTTTGTATATTTTTTATTAGTTAAATGAACAGACTTTATTGTACATTTTATTTGAGTCGAATGAGCAGGTTTTATTGTATATTTTGTGGGAGTTGAATGAGCATGTTTTATTGTACATTTTATTTTTGTTGAATTTTGGAGCCCAACTAGAATATACAGGTGATGTTCTCTACAGCATGTTTGGATAAACAAATTTTATAGTGGATGTTGTCATAGGCAAGAGTGGTTTGTAGTAGAATGTTTTTTTGTGGAAGTGGAAATATAACTCTTCAGATTATTCTTGCAAATGGTTTGAAATGCAAATAGTTTGTAGTTGAAAGGTTTGAATCCACTGGCAATAATAACCGGTTAGATTATTCCTACTCCTAGTTGCTCATTAAAGGTTGGTTTCTGCCGACTGCACTTTCCTTAACTGAAGTAAACATGTTGCTGAGAAATAGCTCCTATGTAAGAGAAAGTTGCATTTTGCAAGTGATATAAAATCAAAATCCAGAGAGCTGCAGGACATAATTCCAAACCAGAGAGAATCTCAACTTTGATTTTATGAAAACACCATGCTTCTTAAGGTGAACAATTTATAGAAACATTTATTTACAATAAAATAGTTTTCTACATAGTCCAGCTTTATCTTGTTTTTCAGGTATAAGAATTCTTCTCATGGTGTACAGTTTCTCTTGGACAATAGGCCTAAAGTTGGTGGAAATATTGGGAGTGGGTCTAATTGGAGATACTGGTGTATAATTTTTTATTAAATCCTAAGTAGCTAAAACTTGAGTGATGGGGGTGGGTTTAATTAGAGATGGTGATTTGGGATATAAGTTAGGATGGGTGGTGTGAACTAGATTTAAGATGGAAGATAACCATTACTTTTTTTTTTGTGGATTCTACTCGTGTTACCAAACATGGGTCTGAAGGAATCATCTCGGATTCCTCTGTACTAGCCAAACGTGGAGTGCGATGAATCCTCTTCCTCATAAATCCCTTCTGCGGAAAGTTTAAATCCACGGCGCCAAGGATTCATCCGAAGAGAGGATTCCTCTCCCGTTACCAAACGTGCCCTTATAGTTGGTTTAACTTGTTTAAGCTTTTTAGAATCTATCTTAGGAGACTCCTTTTTAATAGGTTTAACTTGTTTAATTTTCTTGGAGTCTTCCTTGGTTTTAGTGTCTTACCCTTCATAAAGTTTGATTTTACTTTCTTGGGTTCAAAGATGGGTTTAGACACATGGCTTCTCCTTAGTTTGCACTCAAACCTAAAATGTCCTTCAATATCACAATAATTACATTTAGTCATGGGTAAGGAAGAATGAGTGCTAGAGAATGAGGACTCACCTTTCACAAATGTATTGGTGAATATAGGGTCATGTGAAATATGCCTATCAAAACCAAGACCCATCCTATCTCTTTGAGATTTACCCAATTTAAATAACTTTGCAAATTTCTCTTCACCTTGGGTAAATTTGCACTCATACTTTTGTTTGTGTTTTTCAAGTTGAGTGACTTGGTTTTTAAGGGTTGAATTTTCATTTTTAACTTTTGTTAGTTCATTTTCAATTTCCCTAAAATTGTTTAGTTCTTCATGGGCAAGTTTTAATTCAAATTTAATTTCATTAATAACATTGGATCCAAGTTCTTGAGTTTTTATCTTATTTTGTGCATTAGATAAATTTTCCATAGAAATATTCAACTTGGATTCTAAGTTGTTAATATCTTTGTCTTGCCTTTTTAATTGATCTCTTAGTTTTAAATTTTCCTTATAAATATTATCATAACCTACCTTTAATTCATCTTGAGCATTATGTAGGTTATGCAAAGAGATCATAAACTTAGAGTCTACACAATTTATAACTTCTTCTTTCTCTCTAAGTTCATCTTTTGAAGAAACTAATTCTTTGTTTAGTCTTTTAGATTTTCTTCTAATCTTTTATTGTTCTTAACAAGCTCTAGGGAAAATCTGCACAAATCATAATAAGCTAGTTGAACATCATTTTCATTTTCAATAATTTCTTCTTCTTTTAATTCAAGTTGAGATTCTTTAATTTCAATGTTTGAATCTCCAATAGATGGAAGAAGGAGGGGTCTAGAAGAATCTACAAAAGAATCTAAACAAGTTAGCGTAGTGGAATCCATTCTTATGATTTTCATGAAATGCACAACTAGGGTTCTAACTCTAGGTTAGCTAATAAAGATCAACTCCGGGTGTTTAAGCCCTAAATGGAGTAACATTGCTCTGATACCAATTAAAAGTCCGGGATCCTTACCCTAGACGGGGGGTGAATAGGGTGAGCTACACTTTAGTGACCAATTATGACCAATTTTAATTTCTTTTAAAATAAACGAGTCACAAGTGATGATTAACAAAATAAATGAGGAAGCTTAAGTAAACAATCACCACAAAGCAATCACCCTAACACCATCATTTATAGTGGTTCGGCCTCAATGCCTACATCCACTACCGGCTTGTGTTCCAACACCCCACCGGATTTCCACTATTTATGCTTTTCAAAAGGCTAAGCAATAACCTCTACAATATGATTTCCAAAGCTAAGCAATAACCTCTACAATGTTATTTCTCAATGCTTAACAACAACCTATCAATATGCTTTTCTAGGCCAAGCAATAACCTTTACACTATGCTTTTCTTAGGCTAAGCAATAACCTTTACAATAGATGATTTCTCAAATAAGTGTCTACACAAACACTTTAAGAGATTACAATTTAAGCTCAATTAAAATGCCTCTAATTAGGCGGATATGAAATTGTAAAACAAACTCACACAAACACTAAGTAATGCAAAGATGAATGCTCATGATGTGTGTGTGAAAAACTCAATCAAGTTAAAAATAAGCTCAATCACAATATGCTTAAAGCATTTAAAAGTTTAATGCACATAAAAGATTTGATTGAAGATAAATGCTAATCACATGTAAAAGATACTAACTTGTTAATGATATGAATCATATGATCCTATTATGATTCGATTGGCTAATGGTAAAGCCGTATTCGAATCTCTTTTGTTTGCCCGCATGAGGATCCGACGGTTCAGGGACATCGAGATGGGACAATCTTCAGTGAAGCCTTATCTGGAATTACGGAAGAAGGCTTTTGATTTTGGTGCCTCTTGTGACTCTACCAGGGCAGGGTCGGGAAGCCATTACTCCTTGACTTATGTGGAGAAGGAGTGGTTTTTCAGCATACGTGTTGGCACAATGGAGTATCGCAGACATCTTTTCGTTGACATCCAGTTGTATGTACCTTCTCATTTTGCGCTGCAGTTGGGCTTCTCTCAAGGAGTTGTTGGAGCGCCTTTGAGTATGGTGAAGCGCTTTGGAGGTCTGCAGGATGGCAAAAATGCATGGGCTTTTTATAGTGTTGAAGACACTACTGCCATGATTTCTTATCCTGAGTTGTCGCATTCCCGGACTGCTGGCTTCACGAAGTGGTTAGTGGTGTGGCGTATCGGGGACTTACTTTCCAAGAAGCAGCTTGATGTAAAGTTGTCTTCTAGAAAAGGCATTGGGAAGTCGGATGGCGTCCGGCAAAAGGAAGTTTTGGCCTTCCTTTCTGGAGAGAAGCATAAATAGGCTTTTTCGGTGAGCAGGGCGTCATCGGTACTGAAGCTGTTCAGGAAGTACCTGATGAGGCCTTAAAGCAGCTAGAGATGGAGGAAGCTTAGCTTGACGCTTGGATGCAAGCGGCACAGAGGCGAGTTTCCGTGGAGTCTACTGGCAAGAGCAGACCATCCAATGAGGAGTCAAGTGGGAAACCTGACTCTGATAGCGGGGCAGGTTCTTCTAGAAGACCAACCCACAGAAGTAAGAGGAAGAGGAGTCAGCGTCGCAAGGGACGGGATGAAGACTCTCCTGACGTGGAACTCCCTCTTACTATCAATGAGGAGGTACCAGGGAATGCTGACGAGCCTCCGAAAAAGAGGAGACGAGAAGAAGAAACCATTATTGAAGGCATGATTCTTCCTCTTTCTCTTTCCGTTTCTTTTATAGAACTTTTCATGTTCTGATTTGACTTCTCTCCTCGTCTTTTTTTTTTAGCAGAGGATGAAGACTTGGTGATGCCCCAGAACCAAAGCAAGGGGTGCCAAAGATTGATCCGGAGGTAGGGACTTCTACAGCCAATTCTGACATGGCATAGGTGAGATCTCATGCTGAGATTCCTTCCCCAGTGGCTCCAATTGGAAAGAGTTCTTTTGTTACTCTTCCAATGGGGCATGACATGAGCGGCCGACCAACGAAGCGGGACGAATCTTCATCTAGGCCATCTCTTCTATTTGCGAAGAACGTGATGGAGTGGGTTTTGAGTTCTTGGATCGAGACTCTCCTTTCTGGACACTTGGATGCCGGATTTGGCATAATCCAACATGTGCAGGATATTCTCAGTGATACCAAAGAGGCTGGTTTGGATGTCACAGGTGTCAGGACGATCGTTGATAGGATCATTGCACTAGGCGACAAGTGGTTTGAGACCATAGCTTTCCCTGATGGTGACTTCTTCAAGGAGATGTTATTGGATCCTGCTAATAAGGGTCAATCTGACATGGATGAGACTACACAGAGCAGGAAGCGGTTCGTACAGGGGAGGAACTTAGAAGAGTTAGCCATCATCGGGCAGAGGCGCGAGGCAACGACTTGAGCATTTGAATGTGCAAGTCGTGGCCAAGTGGGCTGCTATGACAAAGACTAGCGACAGGGAGAGAGCTCTGATTCACCAAGTTACAGATGTCGATTGAGTTCTCAAAAAGAGTACTCAAGAGAACAAACGATGGCAAACTGCTTGGGATAAGCTTCTCGGTGTCGATGAAGGGTTAAAGCAATCTCCAGTATCTCTTGGGGAGTTCTTGAAGAAGCGTGCTTTGGAAAGTCTGACGGCTGAGACCAAAAGTTTGCTTGAGGAGCTGAAACTTTGGCCGGAGGCCATTTTTGGCTGAGCTCCTGGTTTCTCATTTTTGTAACAAAAACTCTTCTTCTCTCTCTTTTTTTTGGTACCGTATGTATTTTTTTTGTACTCTTTTTTTTTTCGTAGTGCTTGAGAACACTTTTCTTTTCTTTTTTGTATTCCCCGCTTTCACTTAAGTCTTTTTTCATGATGAAAGCAATTGCTAAATGGGAAACGATTGTTTTTGAGAATTTTATCAAAAGCTTGTCATTTTGTGAAAATCTTTTGTCAAGTGATTGTTTTTTCATGGGAGCCAGATTTTTTTTGCGGCATGAAAGCCAAATTTGGGTTTATGGCAAGAGAGCCAAAATTTTATTTTTGGCGCGAAGGCCAAAGTTTGTTTGTGGCATGAGAGCCAATTTGTGGCATTTATAGCTTGGTTTGTGGCATTGATAGTCGGGTTTTGTGGCATTGATAGCCGGTTTATGGCATTTATAGCCGATTTTGGCATGAGAGCCAGGTTTTGGTGGCATTTATAGCTAGTTTGTAGCATTGATAGCCAGGTTTTTTTTTTTTAAAGCCAATTTTTGGTTTGTTGGCGTGAAAGCCGATTTTGTGGCATTTATAGTCGATTTGGTGGCATTTATAGCCGGTTTGTGGCATTTATAGTCGTTTTTAGCATGAGAGCCAGGTTTTTGGTTTTCAAAAATGCAAGTATCGACTAAAAATCGCCTCCCTGCTGAATGGTCTTGCAAGTATCGATGGAATATCGCATCCTTGCTCATTCGATTGCGAGTATCAATGGAATGTCGCATCCTCGCGGATTGGGTGCAAGTATCGGCTAAGTGTCGCTTCCTTGCTTTTCAAAAATTTTATTTTACGGGCACTGACTTGATGTCGTTTCCTCATGATTTTTTGAAATTTGCGGTTTTCTCGAACATTTGGTTTGTGGATATCAACTGAAACGTTACGTCTCCACGATTTTAGTTTTTTTTTTTTTTTGAACCTTTGAGATTTGGGTTGTGGATATCAACTGGAATGTTGCGTCTACATGGTTTTAGGTTTTTTTGAACCTTTGAAATTTGGGTTGTGGATATCAACTGGAGTGTTGCGTCTCCACAATTTTTGGATTTTGCAACTATCGATGAAATGTCGCTTCCCTGCGATTTTGGAAGTGTCGAATGTGGTTCGCATTCTTCTGATTTGTGCGAGTATCGACTAAGCGTCGCTTCCCCGCGGTTTTTTGAAAAACCATTTTTTGTTTAAAGACACGAGGGCCATAAATTTTGACGTGAAACCATTTTGGAGGTAAAAGGCAGGGTGGACTAGGGTGGAAATCCCTGAATCCGGATTTTATTTCAAATCATGAATTTTAGGTTCAAGGATCGAAAATATTGGTCAAGTCAGGGAGAGGCTCCTAAACTTGGATTTCTTTTTTTGAACAATGAAACGATGAAAGTAAGCATTGTTTTGAGTTTCTAGAAATTTCAACGTTTGATCTGAAAATTCTAAAAAAAGTGGGTTTGACGAGCGAGTACCTGGAAATAGGCTTTGGCCGTACAGGCATTGCTCTTACCCAGTTGGGTAAGTCTTCAAGGGTAGTACCGCTTTAAGAACTTGCCGTTGATGGGCAGCATACATCTATCACCCTCCATGTTTAGGAAAGCGTATGCGCCGTTGGAGAAAACCTTGTCGATGACGTAGGGTCCCTCCCATTTTGGCTCAAGTTTGCCTTTGGATTTGTGAGCGAAGACCATTGGTCTTTTTACCACAAGAACCAAGTCACCCTTTTTGTAGGCGCATTGCCTGACCTTCTTGTCAAAAGATCCGGCCATGCGTGCTTGGTAAAGTTCAATGCTTTGTCGAGCTTCGAACCGTCTCTCGTCGAGATTGTCCAGCTCTTGGAGTCGCAATTTGAAATTGCTTTCTTGAGTCATGTCATTTTGCAAAGATACCCTTAGGGAAGGAATTTGTATAAACTTCCAAGGGCACAACAGCTTCGCATCCATAGACCAAGGAGAATGGTGTGCTATGGGTTGGTCCTCGAACGATGGTTCGATAGGCCCACAAAGCTTCATACAGTTTGTCTGATGGACCGCGCTCCGGCGTCGCTCCGGCGTTTACTGAGGTCGGCGGACATGGGAGTCCATTGGGTGTGACCCTTTCTCGCCCGGGAGGGCAAAAGCGAGCATCAACATCTTTTTTGAGTGGGTGTGCTAGCTTTTCTATTTTACTTGGAATTGCAAGTGGTGATCTGGAGATTGACCTTAACAAGTAAAAAAGGAAATCAAATTCTTTCAAGTTTTCATTGCACATATATTTAAGAAAATAGACATGTTTTTTAAATGCCGTGAAAGGCAATTTCATTTGTTTTGCCGTGGAAGGCGATTTTTGCGCAAAAGGCGATTTTTGGCATTTATAGCCTGTAGGTGCAGAAAATAATGACCCACAATAACTGGGGAGCCTTAGAGGACTTATCCAAGGTGATGAAGATTGGGTACCGTCCGAAAGCCTGAAAGAGAAGAGCAAACGGTCAGAGGACCCTGGCCTGGGCGGCGCAAGGCTCTCTGATGCCAAAGTCAGTGAATGAACTGGAACAATGGAAGGAGAGGAAGAAAAGAAGTAGAGTAACGGCTCTTTGGGTTGAATTGTGCATACCTTGCATGTGGTATGAGGCTCTATTTATAGAGGCTTGGGTCGTATCTTTGGATGATATTTTGGTGTGGGTCCCATGATTTGACTGGGAAGTCATGATCAGCTCACAAGGTAATAAATGCGGTCCATTCCAGCCCACTTTGCATTTAATGCCAGTCGGATCAGCCCATATCGCATTAAATGTGCGTCATGTTGGGCCAGATCATGTTGGACGCCTTTGACGGTAGGGGTACCATCGGATCCGCCCTCGGGCCTCGCCCTGATTTGGCTTCAGCCGCTGGATGCCGCCCTATCAGTGATCTGGAGAAGATTGTGGACGGCTGGATGTCGCATCTGTCTCACTAGCTCGCGCCCCTATTCCTCCACGTGCCTGATGACGTGGGGGATGAGGGGCGCGAGTGGAGGCTCTTTCCTGCTTCGGCTTTCGTCCCGGCTCCTTCGGCCGAGGTGGAGCTTTCAGCCGAGGTGGGCACATGGGGTAGCCGAGCTCGGCGCCAGCGGTCCGGACTCGCTTGACTTCGGCCGGAGCCCCTGTCCTGGTAGCCGGGGTGAATCTGGTGCCACGTGGGCGGCACGCGGATGGCACGTGAGAATGCTTAGTCTCATATGACGGCTATGATTAGCGTAATCCTGGAGTTCTGGAAATCTCTCCACACATAGCCGATTTACAATTCTTATCAATAATGAAAGACAAGAGTTGTGATTTTTTATCTCTTTAGAAAAATACAAAGTACAATGAAAAGCAAGAAAAGGAGGATCTAACTTCTCAAGAGATTGTGGGGGACTCGTTCATATTAACGGTCTTAAGCCATGTGTGGACTGTCCATGCAGATGAGTATAGAGGATGCTCTTTATTCACTTGTGTAAGGCCTGTGACCTTATTAGGTCAGTTGGGCCCAATATCAGTCCCTGACCCATTTAATTGTTATTATTTTATTTAATTATATTTTAGATATTTAAGTGGGTTTAGATCATAAGCGAGTTTCTTTTAGCATTAGATTAGTGTCTGCGAAGTTTCGTGCGATTACGAGTTCGTTTGATCATAGCAGGGGGTGTAGTTTGCTATTTAGGGAAAATTGCGTGGTTTTCCGAAATATTCCAAACACCGTGACTTATGGCTTCGTTGGAAAGGTTTCGTCACGCTGATCATTTTTTTCTCTTGACTCATCGTGATCCGACAATCAAAAACCCTGCAAGTGGTCCATTCTTTCACCTGACCCACTTAAAGGGGCAACTTAGTCTTTTTCCTCCTTCTCTTCTTCTTAATCAGGGATTAGCCTTAATCCTTATTCGTTCTCTGCAACGAAAGCAACCACAGCCCCCTCTTTTTCTTCCTCTTCATCTTCTCAAGCCCAGAGTTTTTGGGAGAGATCATCTCGAAGATCCGAACCGCACATCTTCTTCCTCATGATCTTCTCTTTCCGTTGGTTCTAGTTTGGTAAGATTTCCCTCACACTCATCTTTCAATCATCTTTCCTTTTGGTTAACTTTAGGTTTGATCTCGATCTTTTCCTCTCTTTTCTTCTCCTTGATGTTTTAGGGTACGTTTGGTTGGGTTAGATTCGTGGATTTCGTGATAGAAGGCTTCTCCTCAAGTTATACCAAATTTCTATCTTTTCTGACATTGAGGCAAGTAGATATGCAAATTATAATTCATATGTCTGTATTGTTCTTATTGATTTGGCTATGCTTCTTGTTAGGTTTCCCGTAATTCCAAGCATGATTTAATATAAATTGGGAATTTATATGCTAGTTTAGGTTTTTGGGAAGTTGGATAGAATGGTTGGAATGGATTGGAATGGATTGTTGGGAGAGCAGGAGGCTCTATTTTATGTAGGTTTTAGCCTTTGGAAAGGCTTAGATATGGAGGAAATGTACTGGGGACGGAAGAGTTTCAGAAATGGTCTGAAACGTATGAATTCCATATTATCAGTTCAGTGTCGGTTCACGTCGGTCAACAGACACCATCACGTCGGTCAGCCGACACTGACCTCGGTCTGAATTCCAGAGAGCGATGAAATCTGAAAAATTGCTCGCAATGAACGTCGGTCAGCCGGTGGTTGGTGTCGGTCAACCGAGCCCATCATGTCAGTCAACCGACACTAAACATCGGTTCCAAAACTGTCGCGACCCCGGACCAGGTCAGGGGATCCAAATCCGGGATCGGGACCTGATGATGCCGTGCCACGTGCATCTCTTTGGCTAAACCGCACACGGGATTAAAAGAACGTTTATCCGTGCACGTGATTTCCCACAGGGTTCCGCGGTGAGGATTATCTTTACACATCATCTCACATATAACCATATCAAACACATACTCAAGATTGCGGAAGCGTGTAGCAAATCATATTAGTGCTATTCCAATCCATAAACAATACTGATTTATATTTGACATGACAAGATATCAGAATGAGCAATGATCATAAGCATATTTCCCCAAAAGTAAAGTTAATTGTATATACAAAAGATCAGTTGATTAATTGCCCTAAAATAATGGTCAACAAAGACCATACATCCAATAAAACCCAAAAGTCATTATCACGAGCTCCCAAAATGTCGTCCTCAAAGCCCGAACGGATGTCTACATGACATCGTCAGCTTGCCATTCTATCACACGCTGCGGTTCACCGACAGCCTCCTCAGGCTCCTCCTCGAGGGCAACAAGTTCGGGACCTGAGTACCAAAATAAATGGATCAGACACGATGGTCTGGCAGATGGGTGAATAGATATAGCAATAACAAAACAATGATACTTTGCAAGGGTTTAGAAAACCTGCGTATAAATAATTAATTTCATAAAAGAAGAATGTATCATTTAAAAGAGGTACATATGCAAATAAAACATGTAAGGTAACAAGGATTCGGAACTAACAAGGTGGCAACCACACAAAGCTAGATCCTCTCTCTCTAAAGTGAAGAGAGCACATACCCTATGGGATCATTGACCTCAGTCACACAAGGTGAGGAGGGACAACGATAAGATACTATAATAAACATATATATACTATGCGGGACCACGGTAGCGAACCGGGTAAAACTCTGCGGGTTCCAGACTGCAGCTGACTATCGGGAGGGGAAGGATCTCCAAGTCGGTGGTTCAAACCGACAAGGTCGTCCAAGCTCAGTGGTGCCGACTCATAGGTCAAATACGAGAAATCAATTCAAATGCATAGTAAAGGAGCGGGGTGCCCATAGGCACAAATACATATTCATCTTAGGTCGATATTTACAGGTTAGCAAAAGCTAAACGCATCGCTTCTAATACTCTTGGAACAGTCTAGTCATATCACGTGGGTTTGAAATCCCAAAATAGGAGTTTGGTTGAAAATTGAATAGGAATGGTTTCTCATACATTTTTCGGGCTAGACATTGAGGTTCCTAGAATTGAATCAGTGTGAATAGGGTCCCGTATGTCGGTCATGGTGTAATTTGGTACTCTTTAAGAGTTTGGGACATTCCGGGTCCTTATACACATTGGCCAATCTAGAAAACCCCATGGAATCTCCATGGTGAGGTTTCTCCTTCCTTCGGACTTCATGCAACACCTTACAAATCCTTACATAGCATTGGGGCTCCAAACAATGCCTCCCCAAGCCGAAAGACAAAGTTTCAAATCCTTAAGTATTGACCCACACAAGGCAGACAGTTCACTCGAGCGAACAGCTCTCTGTTTGGGGTTCGCTCGAGCGGACTGAAGGTTCGCTCGGGCGAACAAGGTTCTGTGTCGGGTTCGCTAGAGCGATGTGTCACGGTCGCTCGAGCGAACTGTCAAGAAACTGAATTCTGAGTACAGTCTGTTCCTTCCTCTTCTCCTCATTTGGGCATCCTTTTATACATACATTTGAGGGTCTCAAAACCTCCTTTCAACCCCATTCAATTCACCAATACATCCTCCAACAACCATACCCACAAATCATAACTTCTCCATCACTTCCACCTCATTCAAAGCAAGGCAACTCCATTAAAGAAAACCCATAAACGATCATGAATGATCTCTCTAACAAGATGATAATGCACACGTTTTCAAGAAGACATGTAATAGAGATTAACCTATCAATATGCATATTTCCAAAATCATTAACACTCATAAAACAAAGTAGGTGAAAGCAATGAATGAGAGTTCAAATCTTTAATAGCAAGAAAACATGAAATTAATCCATTCATCCACTTGCCTTTGGTCCAAAGCTAAGAAAATCAAGCCTCAAACACCTCTCCAAGCCAAGATACTAAATCTACACAAAACCCCCAAATCCAAACCCTAAAACCATCAAAACCATACAATAGAAAGGAAAACTTGCAATAGCCAAGATTAAGCCTCTCTAGGGCTAGGAGAGTAAGAATTTAGAAGATTAGAAGGTTCACTTACCTAAAAGTGTATCAAATAGGTAGAGGGAGCTCACAAGAAGCTCCAATGGTGATGCATGTCTTCACAAATGGTACCAATAGGAAGCTCTTGAGTCGGAAGGTGATCATGGAATCCATTTCTTGGTTGACAAGAGCTCTTGAGGTGATTAATGGGAAAGGAAGCAAGAGGGACAAGGGAGAAACCCTTAGGGCTGGAACTTCCTCTCCTTCTAGGGTTTTAGCAAGAAAGGGGAAAATGAAGAAGGAAGCTCTCCTTATATAACAAGTGGGGATGGGGCCCACAGCTTAAAAGGCTTGTCGGGCTAAAATCATGGCTTTCGAGGCTTCAAACGAATTCGACGAAGAAGACAAAGTTGATCGGCGAAATTTCTAGTTTCCAAAAAGTATATATTTTGCATGTTTTGGTGATATTGAAATTGGTGTCCAGATTTTGGGTAAAAAGACCATTTTGCCCTAAAATTGCGAAAAGTCGGGTTTAGGGCTCTCGAATGGAAACGATGTCAACATGAAAGTTGTAGGGATTAACAAGATAAGTCAAATGGGGTTAAAAACACAATTTTTGGAAATCATTGGTAAACCCCCAATCTTTCACAATTCGTATTAAGAACCCCCAAAGGGTCCCACAAGTAAAAAGGCTCTCAAAATTCCCCAAAGCTATTATAAAAGCTATTCTAATCCCAAACTAATCCAAAAACCACTAAACACACTTAAAGCTAAAGCGTAACTTAATTAACTCTAATCGATGTCTCTCGGGTCGGGGTCTTACAAAAACCAAAGAACGAAATGAATGTCGGTCAGCTATCGGTTCGGTGTCAATCAGCCGACACCCATCATGTCGGTCAGCCGCAGGAACATGTAAATGAACCATTTTGGAATGCCCATAACTTTTAATCCGCCCGTTGGATTTCTACGTATAATATACCATTGGAAAATCCTTAAGACGTGTAATCTAATGGTTCTGGTTCATCACAATCGGAGGTCGAGAAGTGATGTAAATGCTTGGCTTAATGATCCTGTTCAATTTCTATTGGAAAATAGACTATTAACCTAGGACTTGGCCTTAGATGTTGGAAACCATGAACCTACTCTCACTTGACCATTAATGGGGAATTGAAATTGAAGCACTTGGCTTGGTGTGCTTCGATGGGTTGTCTAGGTATTCGTGTATTACATATGATACAACCGAATGCATAGGGAACTGAACCAATAGATGCTTAACATGATTGTACACCAAGGGATTTCCCTAGAAGCATCGTTGATCCAACTTCCATACATACTTTTTTAGGACATGTGGGGTATAGGAATGACATCATTTGCCTAGGATTGGATTGTAACATCTCCTTGATGTTTAACTTATATCCGTTGTTTATATTCCTTGTACACTCTCTTGACATAAAATACTTAATTAAATATGAAACATAAGTTTTTATATAATTTAGGACTGGACCTGACTTAGAGTGTACTTAGGAACCTGTGTCATGTATTGATAAACATGACTGGCTAGCAATGAAAGGGGATTATCACGTGGTTTGCTTGTCTTGTATTGTCTTGGATGAGATAATCCATATGATCTTTTCTTGTACATGGAACTGCCAGACTTGCTTGTCTTGTTGTCCTTGTGTCAAAATCACTTTATTACTGTTTGCATATTCATGGCCATCTGCAGTTTGGGGTTTTATTGATGAACCGATTATTCGGTTGTCGGGGTGGGCAGTCGGTGTAGGACGGCGTCCATGGCGTTGAATAGCTGGGAACGGGCTAGGACTGTGCTGCTATTCCCAGAAACGGGAGCTAGGATCCTACTGGAGCCGGACTTTGGTATCAGTAGTCCGGATTGCATTGTTACTGGTACCCCGGGAGGTGGCTTTGGACATCCTCGGAGTCTCCCTCTTGTTCTTGTATTGCATTGCATGGATAGTGATTATTGCTAGATGATTGCTAGGATTCCTGTTATTATTTCTATTGATTATTATTCTCGCTTTATGCCTAGCTTCGTTTTTGTTGACACCAAAAATGTCACTTTGTTTCTTCAAGATCCAAAAAGCTAAATGAAGTCGCAACCTGCCATAAATAGGCAATGCTACTTCCTTGCAAGATCCTTCAAGACAGCCAAAAGAGGAGTACACAAGAAGTTTCGGGCCATTTCAAAATCATTTGGCCTAACTTCGCTTCTCCGGCAACTGAAAAGGAGCTCACAGCGGCGAAAGCATCGGAGACACCAAATCTTCGATCAGAGCCTGTGGATGGTATCAAAATACATCCAAAAGGCTCCACGTCAAGTTCCAAGTCAAACTGACAACGTTTGACCCTCCATCAACCCTCAAACAGCTAAATCAAGCCTCTCGGCGGCAAGAACCACCAAGGCCATCACTCATCAAAAAGAGCACATGGACGGCTTCAAAATGCTTATAAAGGGCTACAGTCAAATTTCAAGTCATTTCGACAACATTTGACCATACTTTGACGCTCGGAAGCCAAATCAGGCCTCTCGGTGGCGAAGCTCCCCGAGAGCATGGTTTCTAAGACAGAGCCTATGGATCATCTTAAAATGACTCCAATAGATTCACTATCAAATCTCAAGTCAATCGGACACCGGTTGATCGCACATCAAGCCGCGACATCTTCATCGTGATAAAAATAAGTCTACTGGCAATAGGTCCCCAAACGGCTTCAAAACTCAAGAAAAAGCCTTCGGTTGGTCTTATTTATTGCTCAAGAGGCTTCACCCCAAATTTCAGGTCATTCCAACATCGTTTGACCCAGTTTCAGCTTCTGACGGGAAATCGGCAGCTCTACGCGACAAAGTCTTCGGCTTTCTCGGAAAGTTGAATACTTTGCACTCCAAAATGCAAAGATTTTCATCAAATTTCCTACAGGGAAATAAGGCCAATAAATGATAAAAAAAATGTCAAGAAAAAATACAGAAGAAAAAAGAATCGAAAAACATCAAAAACGGCCGCAAAATGGACAAAAAGAGGGAAATCCCCCCCAGGGTAGCAGACCCCTGCGACCCTGGCCCTGCGACCCAGGCCCATGGTCGTCGGTGACCATGGAGCCCGGATTCGCCGGGTTCGCCCCGGAAAGCCCGTTTTTCGTCTTTTTCGTGATTCGAAGCTTCCGACTCCTGGGATTTTCCAAAATTCATACTTTTGAGGCGCCAAATCCTTTGACATCCGTCAAAATCACGGGTCAATCGTCAAGAGTATCAAAATCAACACTGATCGCCAACCGGTCAACCAAAAAAGTGTGCTTTCTACCCGACCGATCGAGAAATCGATAGGACAGATGGCACCGACCCGCTATTGGCAACCAATACCTGAAGTTACATAGTCATCCGATGTCGATCTACATAAAAATCCATCAATGATCATCGCCAAAGGAACTCCAAAAGACCCGACATGGCCCGCGACTCTTCGATTGCTCGGCGACCACTTAATGCGATTAATTGACTAGCTTTATTGCAGTCATTAATTCATTTCTTTGGACGGCCCAATCAGAAGCAAGCATTCGGGAGTTACAAGTCAATTGATTCATGGCATTTAACCCATGAAACTCCTCCCATCATGGTGATTAAAGGCGATTAAATGCCCTCAATCTCCACCCGCCAATCAGAAGCCAAGGTCCAGGAGTTACGAAATAAAGGAATTAAACCCTATAACTCCTCCCATTATGTGGCTTAATGACGATAAAAGCCCATAAACTCTCCTAAATGGCTACCAAGAGCCTATAAATAGGAGAGCACTCCAAAGAAATCCATATCAGAAAAAATCACAGAGATCGGAAAAATCAACACAGATCCCACATCAGAAAAAAGCACAGAAAATCCAGAGAAAGAAAGAGAGAAAACTCTGCAAAAGTTCTACAACAACCACTACTACAAGGTGACAAAAGTCCTTTGGGGGGTACCCCCCAAGGTCCTTGCCTTCTCCTTCTGCCTCCAATGGTTTAGACGTGGCTTTTCAACCCGTCTACTTAGCTTTTTATTGGACATATGACCTCTTTTTGGTCTTTGTCCTCTAAAAACCTGAGGTTATAGCTAAGCCAAGCGAATCTAGAGCATCCTCTGTTCTCATCTGCATGGATTATGGCAAAGTCCAATATGGCTTACGACCGCCAATCTGAACGAGTCCCCCATAATCTCCTGAGAAGTTAGATCCTCCTTTTCTTGCTTTTCATTGTAGTTTGTATTTTTCCAAAAGAGATAAAAATCACAACTCTTGTCTTTCATTATTGATAAGAATTGTAAATCGGCTATAAACGCCAAAATCGGCTATAAACGCCAAAAATTGGCTATAAACCCTAAAATCGGCTATAAACACCAAAAATCGGCTATAAATGCCCAAAAAATCGCCTTTCACGGCAAATCAAGAAAATGTCTCTTTTCTTAAATATATGTGCAATGGAAAACTTGAAAGAAGTTGATTTCCTTTTTACTTGTGAAGGTCGATCTCTGGATCACCACTTACAATTCCAAGTAAAAAATAGAAAATCTGGCACACCCACCCAAAAAAATGTTGATACCCGCTTCTGCCTCCCGGTTACGAAAAGGTCGTACCCCACGGACTCCCACATCCGCCGACCTCGGTAGCACCGAGCATGAACGCGCGGTCCATCAGTTTCCTTCTAGTCACATGATTATTACTTGTCATTAATCTATACTTGATGCATGTCATGTTTATTATGCTTTGCTTATCTATTGCTCAACATGTCGTAGACTCTGTTCCTTGTTGTGCAGACACATCAGGTGACTACTACTATTACGAGGAGCAGGCCGGTGAGGAGATCCCAGAGGATCTCCAACCAGCAGAGGAGGCACGAGAGTGGCGTGCCGATGACGTAGAGTAGCATCATCACTCCTGACACTAGAGAGAGATACATATGGGATCCACTAGATTTTATTTATTCTCTTTATCTCTCGTTGAACCTTTCACTTTATTGACTACAGTTTCCTTATTGGCCTTGTTTATTGGGTTGGCCAATGTAATAATTAACTCTTTAATTTGTTTTGTTTATATTCTTTCATGCAACTCTAATTTAATGAAGTTATTATTCATTGACTGATATTCCATATGTCTAAATTGTATGAATTTCGTAATTCATTAATGCCTTGAGGCTTGAAATACAATATCCCCACAGCGGACTTACGATCTTTGGGACTAAAGGACAAAATTTTTTAATTTGTCCTAAATTTCACTCTCCGGATCCGGTTAATTCTATAATCGGGTTCGGGGGACTTGACATGATGGTACCAGAGCAGTGGATGGTTTCTCAGGGTAAAAATTGTAAAAACCATAGGATGCGTGTGAGGATTCCGTTAGTCAGTAGGTTGATTTCTTAGTCTTGTTCCAATCATTGTTTGATAGCTTTGGGCATATTGGAACTAACCTTGAATATTTTAAAATGGTGCTGACAATCAAACAACCAACAAAATTAACCCACTAATGGGGGATGCGTGGGTGTATCGAAATACGCACCTCCCAAACTAAATTGGGGGAAGATCGGTTGAAGTCGACCCAAGCCACCGACACCAATTTCGGTGTACGAACTTGGGGGGCCGAGATGGTATCGTCCAACCGTCCTCCTTCCTTAATTATTACAATGCTTTGAAAACTTAAATGAACTTTAAAAATTATTACAAACTTGAAAGAATCCTAATACAAGATTTTCTAATAAAGTAAATTAAATTCCTAAGTTATAGTTCTTTGGTTGCTATTTTCCTCTTACCTTGCTCCAACCGCGGAATCCCTGAAAATACAAATAAGTAAAATGTGTAGAATCCGCAATGAAAACTAAAGAAAGAATAAAAATTCAACTAAGCTATATGAGAGTTGAAAATCCTTAAAATGAAGGATTCCTATGTACTTCAATCCCCGGCAACGGCGCCAAAAACTTGATGGCGATTTCCGCAAGTATACGGTTGTCTCAAGTAATATAGACTATGGAAGTCCGAATATCATTCCCACGAGGATCGTTACAAGGAAACTAACAATGATCAATGAAAAGGAGTATCAACTCAAATATAGCTAACAGATGCAAATGAAAATAACAAAAACAATGGAAACAAAAAAACAAAACAATAACAAGGAAAATGCAAACTAAAAGAAAACAAGAACTAGATAACAAAGAGATGTTAGTAAAAATAGAAAAACACAAGTGAGAACAAGCTAAGAAACAAATTAATAACAAAGTTAATAAAATAATAATAACAAGGTTAATGGAGAAATGTTAGATAGATCAAATGGATAAGTGTGTGAAAATAACAAGTGAAAGATAGAAAATGAGTGGATGGAGATAAAGAAATATGCTAAAGTAGTGTAAAATCAAATGTGGAGTTGATGGTGTGAATAGAGAAATGGAGTGTGAGAATGAAAACAAGTGAATAATTGTGTGAGAAAGTGAATAGAATCAAACTAAAGTAAGTAAAACAAGAAACAAGCAATACTAATGGATGATTGAATCATCTAGAATCCACTAAGTGACACTAATCCAACACTAATGTTCTTCTCTTTTCCCAAAAAAGAATAGTCAAATCTAATTACAAATCAATGCTTAGATTTGGAAAATATAACTTTAAAGCTCTAAGTTAGAAATTAACAATCTAATAGCAAAGATTCTCTTCCCTTCATAAAAGAAAAGATTCCTAATGACTATCCATCAAAAGTGTAAGTGCCTAAATATTACGGACTTTATAATGAGGATTATGGTAAGCTCGATGCTCCTTTAATGTCGGAGTGTGGCCTAGAAACCTGAAAGGGGAGAAGATGAAACAGTCAGAGGACCCTAGCTGTGGACAGCACAAGGCTCTCCGATGCCTAAGTAGTATGAGAACTAAACAGTAGGATAGAGATGAGGAAGAAGAGAGATAGAGTAATGGTTCTCCGGTCGTGATTGTCTTACCTGGGATGGAGAGGGCTCCTCTATTTATAGAAGAGGAAGCCGTGTTGCATGGTGGGGCTCATGATGACGTCTTAGCACTCCCAGGGGTGCTGTCACGTCAGCCCACCACGCATTAAATGGCAGTCCAGTCGGCCCATTATGCATTAAATGCGGGTCTAATCGGGCCTTACCCTGCTTGACTTCTGGGCCTAGTCCCATCGGGCCTGGACTGGAGCCATACCCTGATGGGACGTAGCCGCTGGGTGCTGTTTTGCCAGGGGTGATGGGCTGCCAAAATGGCTTTGTCAGACTTAACTGGAAATTCGTGGAAGTACAGCTGTCAGTATTCATCTGGGCTAGCAGTCTGGCTCTATTGCCGAGCTGTGTAATCGAGGTGAAGGCACTGTGCCGAGGCCGGGGTGACCGAGGTGAAAATGTTATGCCGAGGTAGAAGCTACCGAAGTGGGGACCCGATGCCGGGGTCAGGAGTGTCTGAGACTGGGAACGATTTCGATCTCGGATAGCGCCTTGGTAGCATTATCATGGTGCGTGTGGCCGAGGTCGAGACAGGATTAGCCGACACTAATGCCGAGACTAATATAATCCCAGCGCTTTGGGAAACATCCCCTCACAATTGCCCCCTAGCTTCTGACTTCTTGGAGTTTGCCAACTCCGTGAGTCGGGAGTTGAATGGAGGAACCTACTGGAGTGTTGTTCATCTTGGTTTTGGTCGCTGACGTTTGGTTTTCATCCGTAGTTGATGCGCCTGCCCGAGGCAATAAATGGTGCTCTCTAATTAATGCAGAAGACATACCGACGGCGCTACGTGTCACCATCCAGTTGGTCATCCAATCGCACCGAGGAGACGTGCGCCGCTTATCGGGGACGCATCCAGTGATTGAAGTGACGCGTGCGGGGCCCTAGGGGGCGTCCGGCATGTGCGTCCCTAGGGTTTTTAAAAAGAGCGCCCTTCATCCTCCCTTTATAAATACGGGAGGTTAGGGCCCTCCTCTTCTCCAATGCTGCTCTGCGCCGTAGAAGAAGAGAGTTCTTGCAGGAGAGAATCCGTCTGAGAAGAGAAGTGCTGCCAAGATTGAGCCTCTGTCGATCCGAACCCCATTTTCGTCTTCGTAAGTTCTCCCCCTTTCGCTTCTTTCTGTGGGTTTAGGGTTTTTCCGTGGGGCTTCTTCTTCTTTTAGTCTCTGCTCCGGTAGAAATGGGCATCTACAGCCACTGGGTAGAGAACGAAGTGGCGATTGAGGGACTTAGGTTAGCATATAAAATCCCTGCCAACGTCCATCTCACGCCTGCTGACCCTGCTGGTTATAACCCTCGTGACTTTTCAGGCGGCTGGATGCCTTTCCATTAGTGGTTGTGATCGAAGGTGGAGTCCGTTTGCCCCTTCACCCTCTCTTGAGGAGGTGTCTCAGCCAGTGGTCCCTTTGCCCCTGCCAGCCGTTGCCCAATGTCTTCAAGATCATAATGGGCACGGCCAAGCTTAATGAGGTCCTAGGGATCGGCCTCGGCGTCTTCGACATCGAGGATGTCTATGATAGATGCAAGTTTGGAGATGCCTATTATCTCCGAGCTAAACCGTACCGGCAAGGCTTTATCCAGTATCTGGAGGACTCGAACAAGTACGCTGGGGATGATCTCTTGTATGTCTCAGGTAACTGGGAGTTCGGCAGAACCAAAACGGATAGAGCCTACAGGATTCCCCGCCACTTCGAGACTGCTCCAAGTAATTACCATCTCCTTTTTTATCTGATATGGTTTTAACCTTTTGTCATGCCGAACTGATGCTTTTGTTTGTGGTGCAGCTGCTAGGAGGAGAAGACAGGTTGCTCAGTTCATCTGGCAAAGGAACGAGGCCTGGCTTCGAAAGGTCCAGAAGTACGAAGGCTATCACGGTAGGGCGGCCTGGTCCCTGCTGGATTACAAGCCGAAGTACCAAGGCTAATTAGGGGGACGATCGAGCAGATCGGAGAAGGAAGTCCGGGAGGAGTTGACCCTGAGATCGGAGGAGAGCAGGCTGCCCCCAAAGCCAGAGTCGAGAGAGATTAGGCTACTCCCAAGGCCAAGGCCGAAAAGGGAGAGCCTTCACAAGTTAAGGTCGGCACCGATCATAGGGTGGCGTCTAGCGCTGAGGCTTCCACCTCTGCGCCGAGGTTACGCCAGGCCCCTTTACAGAAGAAGAGGGTGCGTCAGACAATCCGGTCTCTTTCACCGAGCATAGAGATGTGGCGCGCTAGGCACTTGTCGTTCAAGGACATCGAATCTCTGGCGCTTGGGGTCGAGGATTCTCAAGCCTCTTCGGAGCCCTTGAACCCGGACGTCGTCGAGATCTCTGCCCCCAGACCTTCGGTGGCTTCTCCTGTTGCCGGAGTTGAGGCTCCTGTCTCCGGGCCCATCTCTGTCCAACCTGTGAGACCGGAGGCTCTACCGTCTTCAGCCGAGGCCGGGAGGAAAGAAGGTCGGTCGAAGAAAAAGCCAAGGGTCGATGGGGGTTCCAGCTCGGCCGCAACGTCGCAGCTTGCCGGGCCGAGTCTGTAGGAGCCGAGCTTCTTGCTCGAACTGGGAAGACCGATGACGAGGGAAGATCGCGTCCTCCGAAAGGTCAACCCCTTCATCCTCGAGGCTAGGGCTGCACATGGGCAGTTCGGATCGGTTTAACACTAAAACCAACAACCAAACCGAATCTTTCGGTTTTTTAATTAACCGATCCGATCTAACCAATAGAGAGGGTTTAAACCGAACCGAACCCAACCAAACGGTTCGGTCGGTTAAACCGTTGTTTTTTATTTTATTTTTAAAAAAATCAGACATTGAAAATTTCAAAATGATGATACCCCCTTTGCATTTATTCCAATGTTTAGTGCTAACATAAAAATCCAACATTCCATTGATCCATATAAAAAATAATTCTACTAAAAAAAGAGAGTTTGAACTAAATGCAAGCGCACAAAAATGAAATCCTAAGGCTAAAATAGTAAAAAAGCAATACTTAAGTTACTATATACGGTCGGTTCGGTTTAAGCGGTTAACCGTGGGCTCAGTCCGATAACCATCCAATGTAACGGTTTTTATGATTTTCAAACCGTTAACCGAACCGATCTACTATAAACCAATCTGAACCGCCCGGTTTGGTCGGTTCGGTCCGATTTTACGGTGATAACGGATTTTTGTGCAGCCCTACTCGAGGCGCTCGGGCGAGCCTGCGCCTGCCCCAAGACATGGCTCAGCTAGAGGGGTACAGTGACCCGAAGCTGATACTGTCGCTGCTACAGTCGTGCTTCGCGGTTATGCATAGTGCTTTACTTCGGCGATTATTCTCTGAATGCCTTGTTTCTTTGACAGACGGTGCAGAAGTCCTTGGTCGTCGCGGACAGGCTTAGCAACCATGGCCCCGAGGTCGCCGAGCTGAAAGCGGAGAAGAACGATAGTGAGGAAGCCCTGGATGCCGTCAGCCTGAAGTTGACGAAAATCGGAGATGAGTTCAAGGTGGGGCTCGAGCAGGCGAAGGGTGAGACTGAGGCCGAGAAGATAAAGGTGGCCGAGCTCGAGACCTCCCTGGAGAAGCTGAAGGGTGACTTCGCAGTCAAGCTCCAGGCCGAATCCAAGAGGGCAAACGAGGTCGAGGCCAGACTCGAGTCGGAGTGCAATGCTGTCTTCTAGGACGCCAAGGCACAAATAACGGCTCACTATAAGGCCAGAGTCCTTGTTGTGAGGGATAAAGCCTGGGTATGTCACGCCCCCAAAATGTAAACCGGGGTTATGTATGAGATTAGGGCTAATTAAAAAAAAATTTTCCAAACTTAATTAAATATAACTTAGCCCCAATCATGCCCTAATTGGATCGAAGACCGCTGTGAGGTGTAAACATTTCCTCAAGTACATATAACAAATAGCGGAAGCTTATAATTACAAATGGTATCTTAAAAGAGTATAGTTCGAGGAAATACTGAATACTATAACTAGAGTTCAAGTTTGAGACTGTTAACAAAAGTATTAGTTACAACTAAAAGATAAAACTAAACAAATATATCATTAAGGCACTCGTGTACAGGGTCGTCACGGCTAGACAATGCCGTTCGTACTATACTCTACGGAGTCATTAGGCTGATTTGCCAGAACTTCCTCCATCGTTTCCTCCTCTGCGTAATAGTAAGGCTCAGTACCTATGCACTAAGAGTAATATCATCATACACGACGGTCGGCAAATAATGTATATAAGACATCAATAGATATGCAGGACAAATTAGATTTGATAATACGATAGACAAAATCATTAGAAATACCTTGCATTCAAAAGTGATAATGCATAGCATTCAAATCATAAACAGACCAATAAGACATCTAACAAATAGGCAAATCACAAAAGCTAATGCACCACGGATAGTTTCACATGACCCTCCATACTCAACATGAGAGTTTGTGGTAGAGTGGCACGGGATAAAACCCCAGCAAGCAATCTTCAAAATGATACCCTTAAAACAAAAATAAACAAAACAATCTTCAAAACGGGTATCCAAATGATGGTGTACATCCATCTAATAAGAAAAGGTCGTACTGCGCAGACGTTCCAGCCAAAGTCCTCACACAAATGGTGCCCCAAATTGTGTTGGGCGTTTACAGCTAAGTGATGCCTGACACAAGAGTCCTAAACATACAATAGTGAGGGACTAGACTTTCTTGTGTGAACAAGATTCGTCAATCATCATAGAGAAACTACTTTTCCATCATCAATCAAAATCAAAATATCAAACTTCTTCAAAACAAACTTCTTCAATTCATTATCATCATAAGTAGTTCTCAACATGCTTTACAATCAAAGCCGTCTAGTCACAACACTTACATCAAACTTCATAACAAAATGGAACATCAAAAGGGATCCTAATTCATCATCTAAGTTCATCATATGATCCCAAATAAAATAAAACAAACGAAGCTAATAAACATGTACATCACATGTAGACAGTACCAAACAGTACTATTCGGAATCATAAACGATAGACAATTCAATCCTAAGTACAAATGTTAATCCCGAAGCATCATACATTCCTACTCAGTCAACAAAAGGATTAAGGTTCAGGATACTCAGATGAATATTCTTCGTGCATAGATTTAAAGAGAGTATCCCGTTGTCCCGTACCGTTCAAGATTGAATAAAAATGGATTCCAATGCAACCGGAATAACCATGAGGAATCTTCTGCTCAAAATACTCCTCATACATAGTCAAATGAGTCCAAAAAGGTAGCCAAGGTTCCATACAAGTCCAATAGAAAAAGAAGTCAAAAGAGTCCTTCAAAAGGTCCTCAATAGTTGTCCCGGTCGACCTAGTACAGCCCGGGTCGACCTGCATTAGTGTGCATAAATTATGAACAGTAAAATGGTCAGGCTTCAGCGAACCTGTCCATGTGTCTTCGGTTGACCTACCCCTTGTTTCGGTCGACCTAAGACACTGCGGAACCAGAATACAGGCTCTGTTATTGCAGTGGATTGGGTCCAATTCCATTCCTTTCTTCTCTGAACCTGATATATGATCAAATCAAGTATAAAACCAATCCATTCTAATTCTATTCGTCTATCTAATCAAGTCATCAATTTCATAATCCAATTCATTAATTAAACACACATCATTATCATGTTTTCAAATCTAAATCTTCAATTGAGCAAAGGTCATCTAAATCATCAATTAATCATCGAATCAAAGGAGAAACAAACATATCAGACATGATATATAAATTACTTGCCTTTAATGAAGAGCTAAAAGAAATCCAAGAGAATTTGGGGAAAATCTCTTTTAAGCTCAAAGGTGAAGAAACCAACTCTCAAACCCAAATCACTCCTACAAATGCATGTCAAGGGTCGAGGTGAGTCTTCTTAATTCATTTCTAACTAAAAGGAAAAGGATGCACTAATTCTACAAGTCTTGAGAACCTACCTTAGAGTTGTTGGTGGATGAAAATCTTAGAAAAGGGGATATTAGTGATCTTAGAAGCTTGGGGAAGATGATTGGAAGCTTCACCGGCGATGACGGAGCTCCGGGAAGGTGTCGGCAGTGAAGAGGTAGTGATGAAGAAAAAGAAGTGAATAGTGAAGGAATGGTGATAGGTGTAGTAATGAGTTATCCGGATGGTGAGTGTAGTATATAATAGAGATGAGTGAATGAGTGGTTAGAATAAGCTAAGTATGGAAAATATGGGTTTGATCCTTAATGCTAATTTGAGGTTCTTCGACACGTCGGATTGCAACGCGACTGAAGGCAAATGTTCATGAAATGACCCGATCTATCCGATGCACCCAAATTCACAAAAAATCATAATTTTGATAAAACCCCTGAAAACTCCCCAAATTGCAAACCACCCCCTTACTGTACCCAAACAATCTCGGACTCACGCGAGACTTCATACGCGTGATCCATACGATAAACCCGACTCGCTAAGACTCTAAGCAAACTTACTAACTAATCAAATAATTAATTAAAATTAACGATGGGTTAAGGGACGGGATGTTACAGGTGAAAGGATGGCGTGCCGTTCTGAAGGAGGCGGGGGTCTCGGAGGACCATCCGTCCTTCAACGATCCGCCCCCGTTCCCGACTCCGGTACCGAGCTCTGCCCCTCCTATCGCTGTCCCTGCTGGTGAGGTTCCTGTCGAAGCATCCAACGCCGATCAGGCCGGGGTCAATATCAATGCTGCCGCTCCTCCCATCCCCGATCCTGCATCGTCTTGAAATAGATTTTTGATCAACTTTTGTTGATGCATTTTTTTTTTTTTGCTTTTCAATTGTATCCCTTGGTCGCTCCAATGTAATGAATGGTGATTTAATACAATTGAAGCTTTTTCTGGCTCACATCAGGACTACCTTCTTATCATGCATATTTTTACTTTTTAAACATTTTGTACTAGTATGCGAGCCTGACTAGACAATCTGAATTACATGCCCCACACATACGAGCGTACGTTGTCACTTAGTTCACTGACCATGCTTGGACAGAAGCAAGCGAGATGTATTAGAACTCGGTAGTGATGGGTGCCGAGTTGCCCTTAGGCTGGTCTCGGGTCATAACATGAATTGCTGTCTCATCGCCAGAGGTGTAGTAGGCATGTCGGCAGTCTGGCATGAGAGTCGAGATGCTCACAAAGCACGAAATGGAGAATACCCATTGGCTCATCGCCAGTGGCGCGCCGACAATCTGGCATGAGAGCCGAGATGCTCACAAAGCACGAAAATGGAGAAGACCCACTGGCTCATCGCCAGGGGCGCGCCGGCAATCTGGCATGAGAGCCGAGATGCTCACAGAGCACGAAATGGAGAAGACCCACTGGCTCGTCGCCAGGAGCGGGCCGGCAAGCGGGGCATGAGAGCTGAGATGCTCACAAAGCACAAAATGGAGAAGACCCACTGACTCATCGCCAGGGGCGCACCGGCAATCTGGCATGAGGGCCAAGATGCTCACAAAGCACGAAATGGAGAAGACCCACTGGTTCATCGTCAGGGGTGCGCCGGCAATCTGGCATGAGAGCCGAGATGCTCACAGAGGGCGAAATGGAGAAGACCCACTAGCTTGTCGCCAGGGGCGCGCTGGCAATCTGGCATGAGAGCCGAGATGCTCACAAAGCACGAAATGGAGATTTGAGACGTATAGTCCCTTGGGCGCTGTCGGCGAGTTTTATATCTTGGAGAGAATTGAGAGAGACAAGGAACCGAGTGCTTTTATTGCTCTTCAAAAATCAATTACAATTTAGAAATAGAACTTCTTGAGGTGGGTCGCGTTCCACGGTCGTGGAATTATTTACCATCCATGACCTCAAGTTTGTAAGTCGATCGACCGCAGACCGAGGTGACTTTGAATGGTCCATGCCAATTCGGCGCCAACTTGCCATGGTTCGGATCTTTGTCCTGCAGGAGAGACTTCTTCAAGACGAGCTCTCCGACTGAGAATCTTCTCTCCTTGACTCTTTGGTTGTAGCCCCTGGCCAACTGCTGCTGATAGGTAGCCAGGCGAAAGGCTGTTGCTTCTCTGCGCTCTTCGGCTAGGTCTAACTCGCGAGTTAAGTTCATGTCGTTATGGCCTTGGTCGAAGAGCTCCGACCTCAAGGTCGGGAGGCCAACCTCAAGCGGGATCACGGCTTCCATGCCATAGGCGAGAGAGAAAGGCGTTGCCGAGGTGGAGCGCCTTGATGTCGTCCTGTATGCCCACAGGACGCTTGGTAGGTCTTCCACCCATCTTCCTTTGGCTCGATCGAGCCTCTTCTTGAGTCCGTCGAGTACTACCTTGTTGGAGATCTCGGCTTGATCGTTGCTTTGGGGGTATCTGGGGTGGAGTACTGATTTCTGATGCCGAGCTCTTGGCAGAAGGTTTTGAAGACGTTGGAATCGAACTGAGCCCCGTTATCTGAGATCAAGGTTCGTGGAATTCCAAACCTTGTGACGATGTTCCTCCAGACAAAGTTCTTTGAGTCGTGCTCGGTGATGGAGGATAGTGCTTCCGCCTCTATCCACTTGGTGAAGTAGTCAGTGGCTACTATCAGCCACCTCTTATTCCCCGGAGCTCAATGGAGAGGTCCTATGATGTCCAGTCCCCATTGGGCGAAGGGCCATGTGCTGGAGAGTGGAGTCAGATCTTGTGTTAGCTGATGGAGGGAGCGTGAGAATTTCTAGCATTTCTCGCACTTCTGGGCATATTTCTGTGCGTCTGTCTACATGTACGACCAGCAGTACCCCTGGCTGGTAACCCGGTATGCCAGCGACCGTCCACCGATGTGACTTCCACAGATTCCTTCATGTATCTTGTATAGGAAGTCTTTAACCTTGTCCGGGTGGATGCACCGAAGGTAGGGGCCGGTGAAGGATTTCCTATAGAGTTTGCCTTCTGGGCTCAACCAGAACCAAACTGCTTTGAGCCTAATTCGGTGAGCTTCATTCTTGTCTTCGGGGAGCTGGTCATCTTTAAGGAAAGGTGACGATCGCGTCCATCCAACTCGGACCGAGGTCAACGCATAGAATTTGCCGAGGTGGGGGAAGCTCCGTGCTCGGTCTCTCCAGCAATCCTACTTCGAGATTCCTTTTCCTCCTAGCCTCAACCGCTGAAGCTAGGCTGGCGAGTGCGTCGGCATGAGAGTTGGAGTCTCTACCGATCCGCTTGACTTTGACTTTTTGGAATTGTGAGATAAGCTTTTTCGCATACGCTAAGTAGGCTTCCATCTTGTCGTCACGAGCTTGGTAGTCTCCAGTCAGCGGCTTGTTACCAACTGTGAATCACTGAAAATCGCCAGCTATTGAGCTCCTAGGATTTTAGCACTATTCAACCCGGCTATTAGAGCCTCATACTCTGCTTCGTTATTGGATGCTTTGAAGTCAAGAGTGAGGGCCTGCTCAATGATCAATCCTTCTGGAGATTGAAGAACTACGCCAGCGCCAGCCCTCTTGGAGGTAGATGATCCATCAACGAAAACCTTCCAAGCGGAAGCAAGGAATTGGTTCCAAGTCCACTCTTCCTCCATCTCAGTGACTTCGTCCTCATGCCTCCTACCCCCAAGTTCGGTGCCGAGCGGGGTCGGTGCTGAACTCGGAGAGATGAACTCCACGATGAAATCCGCCAGAACTTGAGCTTTGACCGCCGTTTTAGGTTGATATTTGATATCGTATTGCCCCAGTTCGATGGCCCACTTCGAGATTCGGCCGAAGAAGTCGGCCTTTTTGAAGACCTCTCCGAGTGGATGTTCTGTCACAACCACGATGGAGAAAGCTTGGAAATAGTGGGAGAGCTTGCGAGAAGCGCCAACGCGAGCTTCTCCATTGGTAGGTACCTAGTCTCGGCGTCAAGCGTAATCTTGATCGTATAGTAGATCGGCATTTGCTGCTTATCGTCCTCTCGGATGAGGACCGAGCTGACTGCGTGATCCGAGACTGCGAGGTAGAGGTAGAGCACCTCTCCCTGTTTCGGAGTCGAAAGCAGGGGAGGTGAGGAGAGATAGGCTTTGAGCCTCTGCAGCGCTTCGTCGCACTCCGAGGTCCAATGGAACTTCATATTTTTCTTGAGGAGTTGAAAGAACGGCCTACATTTATCTAAGGACTTGCTGACGAAGCGATTGAGTGCGGCAGCCATGCCGGTGAGCTTCTGAACCTTCTTCGTCATTGTTGGACTTTGTACTCCAAGGTGATATGGATTGGCTTCAATCCCTCTTCTAGTGACCAGGCTTCCAAGGAATTTGCCGAAGCCAATGCCAAATGCACATTTGGAGGCGTTGAGCTTGAGCTTGAACCACCTAAGGATGTCGAACACCTGACTCAGGTCGGCCAAGTGGTCCTGGGACTACTTGGACTTGACGACTATGTCGTCAATGTAGACCTCCACCGTCTTACCAAGCTGGGCCTGGAACATCTTCTTGACTAACCTTTGGTAAGTGGCCACTGCGTTTTTTAGCCCAAAGGGCATGACCTTGTAACAGTAAATGCCTCTGGGCGTTATGAACGCAGTCTTCTCTTCGTCTGGCCCATACATCGGTATTTGGTGGTAACCTCGGTAGGCATCGAAGAAGCTCATCCTGTCGTGACCGGCAGTGGCATCGATCAATTGATTGATTTTGGAGAGTGGGAGACTGTCTTTGGGATAGGCCTTATTCAGGTCAGTGAAATCGACGCAGACTCTCCACTTCCCAGTGTTTTTTTTTTACGACCACTGTGTTCGCCAGCCACCTCGGATACTTGAACTCTCTAATCGCCTCCGCCTCTAGCAGCTTCCCGACCTCCTCAGCTACTGCTTCTGACTGTCGTATGGGTCCTGCAGGCCTTCTGCATCACTGGTTTGTGCTAGGGGTCCACGCTGAGCCTATGGCACATGACCTCGCGGTTAATGCCGGGCATCTCGTAGGGGGTCCAAGCGAAGACCTCCTTGTTCCTGAATAAGAAACTGACAAGTTTGGCCCGCTCTGTCTCGACAAGCTGATTGTCGATTAAGAAGTGGCGCTCGGGGTCGGTGGGATCGAGCCTGACCTCGGTCAAATCCTCGACACTTTTCTTCTCAGGATTGCAGCCGACCTTATCAAGCTCGTCTTCCAGCTCGGCCATATTTACTTGCTACGGCTCCTTCTCTCTGGGCACGATGGCCATTAGACATTGCTTGGCCGCCTGCTAGTCGCCTTTGACAATGACCACCTTTATTCCGCCGTTCTTGTCCTCTAAGGGGAATTTGAGTTTCTGGTGGTGGGTGGAAGGTGTTGCTTCCATGTTGTGCAGCCATGTTCTCCCCATTATGGCATTATAGGGCGATGGCGCATCTACCACAAGAAAGTCGGCAGTTATGGAGGCGCCTTCGACTTGGATTGTGAGGGAGATCTTCCCCTTGGGATATACTGGTTTGGAGCTGAAGCCTATCAAGGGAGTCCGCGCTTCCTCCAGGTTCTCTTCTCTAAGGCCCATGCTCCTAAAGCAATCAAAATAAAGGATCTCGGAAGAGCTTCCAGGGTTGACGAGGATCCTTTGAACTATGCAGTTCTTGAGCTTAAGGGTGACAATCAGTGGATCGTTATGGGGGAGTTGGACTCCTTCCAAGTCTTCCTCAGAGACATAGATCCTGGGCTTCTCCTTCTGAGCTTTCTTGAACGCTGGTTTGAGCTCGGCAGTCATCACCTGTTTGTCGTGTGCAGCCCCCTGGCCTCGGTACGGGCTTGGTTACTCCCCCTGGGGGCGGTAGCCATGTGGATGACACTGATGATTTTTTCCGACTCATCGCTAGAGTGACCTCCGCCATCCTGGAGTTGAGCTCGGTTGGTGTTTACTCCTCCTCCCTTCACATACTTCTTTAAGTGCCCATCCTTGATGAGCTTCTCAAGGTGTGACTTGAGGGAGAAACAGTCTTCGGTGCTGTGCCCATTCTGCTTGTGGTAGGCATAGAACTTACTTTGGTTTCGGCTGGCGGGGTTGCCTTGCATAGGCTGCGGCCAGCTGAAGTAGGGCTAGTCTTTGATCTTGTTCAGTATTTTGTGGATAGGCTCCACAAATACTGTGTGGACATTTGGCCTGGACTTCTTGCCATCACTCGCATTCGGAACCGAGGCTGCTGCCGAGCTGGTGGATGCTCAGTATCGATCCCTCTCTTCCCTCTGAAACGTCCTCTTCTCCTTTCTGGAGAAGGACTTCCTAGAGGGGAGGTTGTCATGCTAGGCGGCTCGGCCCTCGAGCTTGGACTGGCCTTTGGAGACAGGTTTAGAGATGCCGAAGCTCTCATTGGCCCTGACCTCGTCTTGCTCCTGGGCAATGTATTTATTCACCCTGGCCATCAGCGCTTCCACCGAGGTCACGGGGTTCCCGACCAGCTCTTTACGAAGATCATTGCCCGGCAGCAGAGAGTGCTGGAAGGACATGATCGCCACCTCGTCGTTGGAGTTCTCAATTTGGGTTTAGACAGTCCAGAATCTCTTAGCGAACTGGGTGATACTCTCGTTACACCTCATCTTGAGGGCCATGATATCGCCATCCGTCTTCGGGATGACTTTGTGGGCCTGGAACTTTCCCAGGAAGGAGTTCCGCAATTGGCGCCAACTTAAGATCGATCCCTCTGGGAGACTGCAAAACCATTTGAGGGGGAGGTCTCCCAGACTCGACGAAAAAACTCTACAGTTCAAATGGCCGACATCGCCCCACACTGACATCTTTTGGGTGAAATGTCGGAGATGCGCTGCCGGATATGAGGTGCCGTCATAATGGACGAACCTCAGGACGTTGAATCTTTCGGGCAGGGGGAAGTCCTTGATCTCCTGAGAGAAAGGGGATGCGCCGGCATCGCTGGAGTCGTACGAATCTAGATGATTGCGAGAGAGACCGGCTACTTCCATATTGCACCGGATAGCCTGCCTGACAAGCTTGTCAAGCCGCGCTTCTTCATCTTCTATGTCCTCCGAGATGGGATCTGACTTTCTCCTGGAGTGACTATTGCTTGAGCCCTCGTTCTGAGCCTGGCGCTGCCTCTTGTGCTTGAGGTGCTGCCTGAGGTCGATCTCGGATCGGTGGGTCGGCCTACTTTTGGAAGGTCGGGGGCCAGCTTTTGCCTTGTGCCCAGGTCACTGCTGAAGTTACTGTTGGAGCTGCCGAATCAACTTCTCTTGCTCCTGGATAAGAATGTTCTGGGCCGCGACATCTCCATCATCAGCCTGGTGACGGGAATGGTGGGACTTACTGACTGCTACAGATTTGTCCTTTTGAGGATGCTCTTATCGCTGTTCATCTCGCCGGGAAGGCATAGCCTCCTCCTCCGGGGACGAATCCTCGACTCGCTCTGAGAATGGGACCTGGACGAAGAGGTGTGCGTCAGGGTGTTCCTCGACTGTAACTGCGCCAGACCTTGCCTCGGATCGCCTCTAAGGAGGAGCGACCAGCGACGGGCCCGGGGGTGGTGGCAGCTGAATTATCGCTTTTGAGGATTCTCCGCCTTTCTTAGCTTTGGGAGGCATGGTGTTTGGGTTGATTGGGTTAATCCTTTCCCACAGACGGCGCCAATTCTAAGTGCCTAAATATTACGGACTTTGTAATGAGGATTATGGTGAGCTCGATGCTCCTTTAATGTTGGAGTGTGGCCTGGAAACCTGAAAAGGGAGAAGATGAAAGAGTCAGAGGACCCTGCATGTGGGCAGCACAAGGCTTTCCGATGCCTAAGTCAATATGAGAACTAGACAGTAGAATGGAGATGAGGAAGAAGAGAGACAGAGTAACGGTTCTCCAGTCGTGATTGTCTTACCTGGGATGGAGAGGGCTCCTTTATTTATAGAGGAGGAAACCGTGTTGCATGGTGGTGTTGCATGGTGGGGCTCAGATGACGTCTTAGCACTCCCAGGGGTGCTGTCACTTCAGCCCACTATGCATTAAATGGCAGTCCGATCAGCCCATTATGCATTAAATGCGGGTCTAATCGGGCCTTACCTTGCTTGACTTTTGGGCCTAGTCCCATCGGGCCTGGCCTAGAGCAATACCCTAATGGGACGTAGCCGCTGGGTGCCGTTTTGCCAGGGGTGATGGGCGGCCAAAATGGCTTTGTCAGACTTAACTGGAAATCCGTGGAAGTACAGCTGTCAGTATTCATCTGGGCTAGCAGTCTGGCTCTATTGCCGAGCTGTGTAATCGAGGTGAAGGCACTGTGCCGAGGCCGGGGTGACCGAGGTGAAAATGTTATGCCGAGGTAGAAGCTACCGAAGTGGGGACCCGATGCCGGGGTCAGGAGTGTCTGAGACTGGGAACGATCTCGATCTCGGATAGCGCCTTGGTAGCATTACCGTGGTGCGCGTGGCCGAGGTCGAGACAGGATCAGCCGACACTAATGTCGAGACTAATATAATCCCAGCGCCTTGGGAAATATCCCCTCACAAAAAGTAAGCATAAACCATCAAAAGATATTAACTCCTAAGCACGATTTATCAAACCTAAGCATAGATAGTAAAAAGAATGATAATATAGAAACTAAGCATGGAAGGTTGCACAATACAATGAAGAAAAATCTACTCTAACATATTAAGAACATAAACAAGGGAATTAAAATAAAGAGCATAAGTAAAAGGAATAGGATCAACTTAGCTTCACCTAGAAGATCCAATCAAAGGGATTAGCCACCCATTGAAGAAGATAAAGCTTTCAATTCCATTCCAAATTGTTAGGGATGTGCAGCCAAAGTCCCACATCGGCTAGAATTGGGAAAGATCATGGGCATATAAGTTGGACTAAGTACTCCATTGGTATGAGGCCTTTTGGGTAGAACCCAAGAACAAATCCATGAGGGCTTAGGCCCAAAGTGGACAATACCATATCAATGTGGAGTTTGTGGTGGTCCACTTTCCTAACAAGTGGTATCAGAGCCCAAGCCCAGACTAAGCCCGGAGAATCCTCAGATTGCCGAACAAAAGGTGGTGGGCCCCAGTGATGCCAAGGGAAAGCGCAGTACTCACGATTGGTGGATCCGTGGTGAGGCTCTCGAGTTGGCTCTCCTAGATGGAGCAGACGGATGGATGATCGTTTGAGGGGAGGCCCGGTAAAAATATCCAAAGAGATATGGTCCTTTGTTTGAGGGGAGGATTGTTGGGGATGTGCAGCCAAAGTCCCACATCGGCTAGAATTGGGAAAGATCATGGGCATAAAGTTGGACTAAGTACTCCATTGGTACGAGGCCTTTTGGGTAGAACCCAAGAACAAATCCATGAGGGCTTATGCCCAAAGTGGACAATATCATATCAATGTGGAGTTTGTGGTGGTCCACTGTACTAACAAGTTGAAGCACTTTAATTTTCTAAGTCCTTAGCACTTTTAAGTTTGTTGTGATCTAAGGCCTACAAGAAGAGATCAATCACGCACAAGTAGAACACAGAGATTTACATGGTTCGGCTTTTGGCCTACGTGTCGCGACCCCGGACCGGGTTAGGGAAAAAGCCAAGTCCAGGATCGGGACGCTAATGATGCCGCGCCACGTGCATCTCTTTGGCTAAACCGCACACGGAATTAAACGACATTTATCCGTGCACGTGATTTCCCACAGGGTTCCGTGGTGAGGATTATCTTTACACATCATCTCACTAATAACATATCAAACACATTCTCAGAATTACGGAAGCGTGTAGCAAATCATAATAATGTTATTCCATCCCATAAACAAGACTGACCTATGATTAACATGACAAGATATCAGAATGAGCAATGATCATAAGCATATTTCCCCAAAAGTAAAGTTAAGTGTATTTACAAAAGATCAGTTGATTAATGCCCCAAAATAACGGTCAACAAAGACCATACAACCAAATGAAACCCAAAATAAAGTTATCACAAGTTCCCCAAAATGTGTCGTTCTCAAGGCAAGGCCAAATGTCTAAATGACATCGTCGGCTTGCCACTCAATCACTCGATGCGGTTCACCGACCGCCTCCTCAGGCTCCTCCTCAATGGCAATAAGCTCGGGACCTGAGTACCAAAATAAATGGATCAGACACGACGGTCTGGCAGGTGGGTGAAAAGATATAACAATAATTCAAAACAATGATGCCTTTAGAAACATAGTAGAACCTAGCTAAATAATGAGTTTCATAAAAGATTATGCATCATTTGTTAAATAGCAACATGAACGATATAAAAAGGTAGAGGTACCAAGGATAAGGAACTGTCAAGATGGCAACCACACAAAGCTACATCCTCTCTCACCGAAGTGAAGAGAGCACATACCCTTACAGGATCATTGACCTCAGTCACACAAGGTGAGGAGGGACAACGATAAATACTATAATATACATATATATACTCTGCGGGACCACGGTAGCGAACCGGGTAAAAACTCTGCACATTCCAGACTGCAGCTGACTATCAGGAGGGGAAGGAACCCCAAGTCGATGGATCAAATCAACGAGGTCGTCCAAGCTCAGTGGTGCCAACTCATAGGTCAAATACAATAAATCAAATCATATGCACAGTAAGAAACGGGGTGCCAAGAGGCACAAAATACACATTCATCTCAAGTTGACATATACAGGTTAGCAAAAGCTAAGCACATCTCTTCTAGTACTCTTGGAACAGTCTAGTCATATCATGTGGGTTGAAATCCCAAAATAGGAGTTTGGTTGAAAATCGAATACATATAGTTTCCCAAACATTTACAGGCTAACAATGGGGTTCCTAGAATTGAATCAGTGTGAATAGGGTCCCGTATGTCGATCATGATGTAACTTGGTACTCTTTTAGAGTTAAGGACATTCCGGATCCTTATACACATCGGTCAATCTAGAAAATCTCATCGAATCTTCATGATGAGGTTCCTCCTTCCTCTGGACTTCATGCAATGCCTTACAAGTCCTTAAATAACATTGGGGCTCCAAACAATACCTCCCCACTACAACCCATCACAATTTACCCAAATCTTTCATGGGTTTAAATGCATTTTTACAGGTTCAATGTCTTCAAATAAGAAGAGAAAGGATAGAGCTAAATTGGACTTGAGTATGGGCTCGAAATGAATCTGGAGAACAGTCCCACAATTCCCCTTATTTTGAAGTTCATCTCATTTCAATCCGATCGATCGGACTCATTGGCCGATCAATCGGTCCTGAAATGTTCTCAGTTATTTACAGTCCGATCGATCAGACTCATTGGCCAATCGATCGGTCCTGAAACGTTCTCAGTTATTTTCAGTCCGATCGATCGGACCTGATGGGCGATCGATCGGTTCTGAAAACACTCTCAGTTATTTACAGTCCGATTGATCGGACCTGATGGGCGATCGATCGGTTCTAAAAACACTCTCAGTTATTTACAGTCCGATCGATCGGACCTGATGGGCGATCGATCGGACAGCGACGAATCTCAACCCATTCGGTTGAATTCCTCTTTTGTCCAACTCCTATCCATTTCCTTTCTTTCCCCTTCTTCCAAACATAACTTCATGAATATTTGGGCCCTTCCTTGACCTCCTCATCTCATCAAATCATCATTCAAAATCAATAGTACCAAACTATCAAGCATGAAAAAGCATTAAAACTATTAATGAAGATAAATCAAGATTTTGCATAAAACATGATAAACACATGAGAATCATTTCATCCACTTGCCTTGGGTCCAATGCAAATCAAATTGAGCTCTAATCACCTCTTAAGCCCACAATCAAACACCTATACAAAACCCCCAAATCCAACCCTAGAATATCAAAATCCAAGCAAAACAAAATGAAATCTCCCAATAAACAAAATGGAGCTTCTCTAGGGCTAAACAAACAAGATTCTAAAACTTTTAGGAAGATCACTTACAAGGAAGTTCTTCAAAAAGCAAGGTGCTATTCAAAGGAAGTCTTGGAGTGGGCGGTTTTCTTTGAAAATGGTGTCAAGATGAAGCCCTTGAGACGAGGAAGAAGATTGTAGCCTCTATTTTTCCATTAGCACTAGCTTGGAGGAAGATTGAAGATGAAGAAGCAAGAAAAAGGCAAGGGAAAACCCTAGGGCTGGAAATCTCTTCTCCTTTTAGGGTTTTAGCAAAGAATGGGAGGATTAAGAGAAGAGCTTTCCTTATATAGTAAGTGGGGATGGGGCCCACAACTTAAAAGACTCCTCGGGCTCAAAACATGGCTTTCGGGGCTTCAAACGACTTCGACGAAGAAGACAAAGTTGATCGGCGAAATTTCTAGTTTCCAAAAAGTATATATTTTGCACATTTTTGGTGACATTGAAATCGGTGTCCAGATTTTGGATAAAAAGACCATTTTGCCCTCAAATTGTGAAAAGTCGGGCTTAGGGTCCTCGAATGGAAACGATGTCAACATGAAAGTTGTAGGGATTAACAAGATAAGTCCAATGGGGTTAAAAACACAATTTTTGAAAATCATTGGTAACCCCCAATCTCACACATTTCGTAACAAGAACCCCCAAAGGGTCCCACAAGTAAAGAGGCTCTCCAAATTCCCCAAAGCTATTATAAAAGCTATTCTAATCCTCAACTAATCCAAAAACCACTAAACACACTTAAAACTAAAACACAACTTAATTAACTCTATTCGAGGTCTCTCGGGTCACAGTCTTACATCCTCCACCCCTTAGGACATTTGGTCCACCAAATGGAAATTAAAACTCACCTCCGGTAGGAGATGTGGGTACTTCTTCTGAACTTGATCCCGTAATTCCCATGTTGCTTCTTCTAGTCCATGATTTTCCCAAAGCACTTTGACCCACTGAATAGTCCGAGTTCTCAACTCTTGTTCCTTGGTGTCAATAATTTGCTTAGGCTTCTCCACATAGGTCGCTCGGATTTCCAACGGTTCATAACGGAGTATGTGTAGTCTGTCGGGAACGTACTTCTTCAACATAGACACATGAAAAACATTGTGTACACCGAAAAGTTCAGGTGGTAAGGCTAATCTGTAAGCCACATCACCAATCCTACTCACAATGTCATATGGTCCAATGTATCTCCTAGACAATTTGCCCTTCTGTCCAAACCTCAAGGTTCCACGAGTAGGTGACACTTTCAAGAAAACCTTATCTCCTTCTTTGAACTGTAAGTCCCTTCTGCGAGAATCTGCATAGCTTTTCTGCCTACTCTGAGGCACTTTCAGACGTTCTTGGATCAACTTGACCTTGTCACTTGTCTCACTAACAATAGTCAGACCGCGGAAACTGCGAGTACCAACTTCTTCCCAACAAACAGGCGTCCTACACCTTCTGCCATACAAAGCCTCAAAAGGCGCCATACCAATACTCGAGTGGAAACTATTGTTGTAAGCGAATTCACACAACGGTAAGGCTTCATCCCACTGAGTCTTGAAATCTAACACACAAGCTCGGAGCATATCCTCAAGTGTCTGAATTGTCCTCTCTAACTGACCATCGGTCTGTGGGTGATAGGCTGTACTGAACTGTAACTTCGTACCCATAGACTCATGCAATGTCTTCCAAAATCTCGAGACAAATCTACTGTCTCTATCAGATGTGATGGAAACTGGTTATCCAAGTCGACCGACGATCTCTGTGACAAACAACTGAGCTAAAGGTAACATATGCATCTTCTTCCCAGTCTTCATCGGTAGGAAATGAGCTGACTTGGTGAGACGGTCCACTATGACTCAAATAGCATCATTGCCCTTGCTAGTCTTCGGTAATCCCGAGATGAAATCCATGGTAATGTGCTCCCATTTCCACTCTGGAATCTCTAATGGCCGTAGTAACCCTGGAGGCTTCTGGTGTTCCGCCTTGATCAACTGACATGTCATACATCTAGAGACGAAAGCTGCTATCTCTCTTTTCATGTTATTCCACCAAAATCTGCCCTTCAAGTTCTGGTACATCTTCGAACTGCCCGGGTGTATGGAATACTTGGTATTGTGAGCCTCAGTCATGATATCATTCCTCAAGTCCTCTAAGTTAGGCACACACAGGCGGTCTCGGTAGTATAAAACTCCATCTACAACACGAAAATCCGGGCGATCTGCTATATGTTCTGAAATCTTAGCCAACTCTGGGTCTTGTAACTGATTCTCTTTGATCTTCTGAATGAACGAAGGTTCTGACACTGACATATTTGCCAGCATGACACCCTCCCTTAGAGGCTGGAAATCTACTCCTATCTCCTCTAACTGTTGTACAACATAAGTCCCCCGAAGACTTACCATGCTCACTGACTTTCTGCTCAAGGCATCTGCAACTACATTCGCTTTCCCCGGGTGATACTTGATTGGAAAATCATAGTCCTTGATATATTCCATCCATCTCCTCTGCCTCATGTTCAACTCCTTCTGAGAAAACAAGTACTGTAGACTACGGTGGTCGGAGTGAACCTCGAACTTCTCTCCATAGAGGTAGTGTCTCCACATCTTCAAGGCTAAAACGACTGCTGCCAACTCGAGATCATGTGTTGCATAGTTCTTCTCATGATCTTTCAACTGCCGGGATCCATAAGCAACTACCTTCCCATCTTGCATTAACACACATCCAAGTCCAACACTGGAAGCATCGGTAAAAATGGTGAAACCGCCGCTCCCTGATGGCAAAGTAAGGACTGGAGCTGTAGTCAATCTCTTATTCAGCTCTTGGAAACTAGTTTCACACTTGTCTGTCCAAACATATGGTGCATTCTTCCTTGTCAACTTCGTCAAAAGTGACGCAATCGACGAAAATCCTTGCACAAACCTCCGATAATACCCTGCCAACCCAAGAAAACTCTTGATTTCTTATGCATTTTTCGGTCTGTCCCAATTCATAACTGCCTCAATCTTGGACAGGTCCACTGACAATCCTTCCTTGGAGATGATATGACCCAAAAATGTGACTTGGTCCAACCAAAATTCACACTTACTAAGCTTTGCAAACAACTGGTTCTCCCTCAAAAGCTGAAGTGCTATCCTTAAATGTTCCTCATGCTCTTCTTCGGTCTTGGAATACACCAAAATATCATCAATAAATACCACTGTAAACTGATCCAAATATTTTGATCATTAATGCCATGAAAACTGTCGGTGCATTAGTCAAACCAAATGGCATCACTAGAAACTCATAGTGTCCATATCTTGTTTGAAAGGCTCATCTGAATCTCTAACTCTCAACTGATGGTACCCTGACCTCAAATCATTCTTCGAAAAGTGCCACGTCCCCCGAACCCGATTAAAGAAATAACCGGATCCGGAGAGTGAATTTTAGGACTAATTAAAAATTTTGTCCTTTGGCCCACGGATCGTAGTCCGCGGTGAGGATTTAATATTTCAAACCTCAAATCTCATATGGTACAATACAAATAGAGTCCAAACAACTCTAGACATATGGAATCTCAAGCAATGGATAATAATCTCATTAAATTAAAGTTTGCAATAAAGAGAAATAAAACTAAAAAGTTAAGTAATTTATTACAATGGCCAACCCACTAAACATGGCCAATCAATGAAATGAGTCAATATAATATAAGGTTCGACGAGAGAAATAATGAATGAAAGATAATCTAATGAAACCAACTATATCTCTCTCTCGTGCCAGGATATGATGACGCTACTCTACGTCATCGGCATGCCACTCTCGTGCCTCCTCAGCTGGTTGGAGATCCTCTGGGATCTCCTCACTTGCCTACTCCTCGTAGAAGAACTCACATGATGTGTCTGCACATCAAGGAACAAAGTCAACGACATGTTGAGCAATAGATATACAAAACATAATAAACACGACATGCATCAAGTGTAGAGTAATGACAAGTATAAAATCATATGAATACAAGAATATGAAGCTAGGCATAAAGCGAGATTAATTTGTAGAAACAATAACAGGAATCCTAGCAATCATCTAACAATAACCACTATCCATGCAAATGCTAGCAAGACAAGCAAGAGGGAGACTCCGAGGATGTCCTATGCCACCTCCCGGGGTACCAGTAACAATCCCCTTGGACTACTGATACCATAGTCCGGCTCCAGTGGGATCCTAGCTCCCTGTCCTGAGAATAGCAGCACGGTCCTAGCCCGCTCCCAGCTATTCAACGCCATGGACGCCGTCCTACGCCGACTGCCCACCCCGACAACCGAAGTAACCGATTCGTCATTAAATCCCAAACTGCAGATGGCCATGATATGCAAACAATAATAAAGTGGTTTTGACTCAAGAACAGACAAGACAAGCAAGTCTGGCTAGTTCCAAGTACAAGACAAGTTCTTGGGGATTATCTTATTCAAGACGATACAAGACAAGCGAAACACGTGATAATCCCCTTCCATTACTAGCCAGTCATGTTCATCAATACAAGACACGGGTTCTTATGGTACACTCTAAGTCAAGTTCAAGTCCTCAATTCTATAAGAATTTATGTTTCATAATTGATTACGTGTTTTATGTCAAGAGAGTGTACAAGGAACATAATCAACGGATACAAGTCAAAGTCAAGGGAAATCTACAATCCAATCCTAAGTAAGTGGTGTCATCCCTGTATCCCACGTATTCTAACAGAGTACATGTGGAAATTGGATCAATGATGCTTTTAGGATAATTCCTTGGTGTGCAATCATGTTGAGCATCATTAATTTCAACTCCATGTGCATTCGGTTACACTACGTATAATACATGAATACCTAGACAACCCATCGAATTCACACCAAGCCACGTGATTCGATTTCAATCTCATTTATGGTCATGTGATAGTGGGTTAGTGGTTTCCCGCATCTAAGTCCCAAATCCTAGGTTACAGGTATCATTTCCAATAAAACATGAGCTGGGTTAATAATCCAAGTATTTACATCACTTTCCAACCTCTGATTGTGATGAAACTAGAACCATTGGATTCTACGTTTCAAGGGCTTTCCAAAGGTATATTATACGTAGAATTCCAACGGGCGGATTAAAAGTTATAGTCATTCCAAAATGATAATTCGGCTGACCCTCATGCAATTTCGGCTAACCGAAATTCTGACTGAAATTCTGTACAAAATCACTGTAAAACATGCTCTCGGGTTTTCTGACCGAAATGGGGTTTCGGCTGACCGAAAACCTAATGTCGGCTGACCAAAATTACGGAATTTGCACAGTTTCGTGCCATTTCTGAAATTGTTTCGTCCCCATTCATTCTCCTCCATTTCTAAGCCTTTTCAGAGGCTATAACCTGCATAAAATAGAGCCTCCTGCTCTCCCCAACAATCCATTCCATTCCATCAAGAAATTCTAAAACAACCTATTATCATCCATTTTCCAAAATCTAACCTAACATATAATTTCCAATTAAAATTACAACAGGCTTGGAATTAAAAGGGAAATCCACAGAAAACATAGCCAATCAATGGGAAACAAACATACATGCATATATATATGAATTGTAGATCTACTTGCCTCAACCAATAAGAAGATTGGAATTGGGTGGAATTCGAGGAGAAGCTTTTATACCCTCAAAGTCACAATCTAACCCGAACAAATACAACCTAGAACGCAAAGGAGAAGATAGGAAGGAAAAGAATTAAGATCCAACCTAAATCTAACCAAAAGGAAGATAAAATAAAAAGATGAAGTTATTGGAAACCTTACCAGGTTGATATCGGAAGCAAGAGGAGATCGTAAGGATGAATCCTGGCGGATCGGATCTCCAAATAGAGTTTTCTAGGGCTGAGATCTGGCTTGAGAAAGGAAGAAGAGGAAGATAGCTAAGGTTGTTCTTCGTTGGTTGCAGAGAAAAGAGAAGAAGATTAGGGCATCTCGTTTAAGAAGAAGAAAAATAGAGAAAAGGACTAATTTGCCCATTTAGTGGGTCCGGTGAAGGATGGACCACTTGAAGGGTTTCTGATCGTCGGATCGCGACGCGTCAAGCGACAAAAATCATCAGAACGACGAGATCTTTCCAACGAACCCAAAAATCACGGCATTCGAAATATTTTGGGAAAACACCCAATTTTCCCTAAATTGCAAACTACCCCCCTGCTATGATCAAACGAACTCGGAATCAAACGAAATTTCATAGACACTATTCTAATGCTAAAAGAAACTCGCTCATGATCTAAACCCACTTAAATATCTAAAATACAACTAAATAAAATAATAACAAATTAAACGGGTCAACGGGCCGGGTTTTGGGTCCAACTGACCCAGTAAAGTCGCAGACCTTACAAAAAGTAAACAGCTCCTTACAACTGATCAAACAATTCATCTATCCTTGGCAATGGATATTTGTTTTTTATGGTCACTTGGTTCAATCTTCTATAGTTGATGCACATTCTCATAGAACCATCCTTCTTCTTCACAAACAAAACTAGTGCTCCCCACGGTGATACACTAGGTCTCACAAAACCTTTGTCCAAAAGTTCTTGCAATTGCATCTTCAACTCTCCCAATTCTGTCGGAGCCATTCTGTAAGGTGCGATAGATATCGGAGCGGTCCCCGGTAACAACTCAATAGTGAAGTCTATCTCTCTAATGGGTGGCAATCCCGGTATCTCCTCTGGGAAAACATCCAAAAATTCACAAACAATTGGGATCTCCTCCACCCCTTGGGACCGTTTATCCTCCGTGATAAACGCCAAATAACCCTCACAACCACTTTTTAGAAGCCTATCAGCCTTTAACGCTGAAATAAACCCTGCACCAGAACTACTCCTCTCTCCCTGAAACAACACCCCTGCCTGGGTCTCCTCTAACTTAAAAGTTAGGGTTTTATGGAAACAATTCATCGTAGCATGGTATCCTGCTAACCAATCCATCCCTAGGATGACATCAAAATCCTGCATCTCTAATAAAATGAGATCTGCCGGTAATACTACTTCTCCTATCATGACTGGACAACTAGGGTAAAAAGTTCTACAAACAACTTCCTTACCTAAAGGGGTAGTCACAGTCAAAATGAAACTCAACTCTCTAGCATGCATATCAATCAACTTAGTAAATTTTGGAGATAGGAATGAGTGAGTAGAGCCAGGGTCAAACAAAACCCTAGCCTCAAAACCACAGACGAGAAGTGTACCTTCCACTACATTGCCTTCCGCCTCTACATCAGCTCTATTGACGACATAAAGTTGTGCCCTCTGTTGTGGCCTGTTTTGCCCTTGCTGTTGCCTGCCTTGCTGTGCATTCCTATTCTGATTCTGAGGACTGCTGATTCTGATTCTGATTCTGCCCTTGCTGACGGGCCTGTTGTTGTTGCTGTGGCCTATACTGCTGTTGTGGTGCCTGTTGCTGTAGTGGCCTTGCTTGATTCTGAACTACTAACGCATTCTGAGGTGGTGCCTGACGCTGCACTCCCTGCTGTTGTCTATTCTGTCTATCTGGCCTTAGGCAATCCCTCATCTGGTGGTCCAATGAACCACATCTAAAACATGCCCCTGTGATAAAATGACATTGGGCATTCCCATGATGTTTTCCACAATGGATACAAGCTCCTTGATTCTGTGCATTCTGCTCTTGTCTTGGCCTCTTGTTCTGATTGTTTCTTTGTTGATAGTTTTGCTGCTGGCCTTGACCCTTTCCTTGGTTCTTGACGATCTTGTTGTGGAAGTTCTCAAATTTGTATGCTCTCTTGACAGCTTCTTCAAAGGTGGCGGGTGGTACAACCCTGGTAGCATCCCTCTCAATAATCGGGTGAAGTCCCTCAAGGAACTTGGTTATCTTCTTCTCCTCCATGTCCACTAACTCCGGTGCATACCTTGACAATCTCTCGAATTTGGTGAGGTATTCGAGGACTGTCATGTTCCCTTACACAAGTTGCTGAAATTCTGCTGCCTTTTGCCTCTTGACATGTGTAGGTACATATTTCTCTCCAAATTGTCTCTTGAAGTTAGCCCAAGCTTCTGCATCAGCCATTGCCCTATATTCTGCCTTGATGGTCTTCCACCATATATCTGCTAAGCCCGTGAACATAGAGGCTGCAAGCTGTACTCGTTCAACACCCGTACATGTGAAGATCTCAAATATGTTCTCGGTGTGCTCGAGCCAGTCTTCTGCTGCCATTGGATCCTCTGTCCCCAAGAATTCTTTCGGTCCTCTCTTCCTAAACCGCTCATACAACACATTAGGATCATTCCCTCTAATGTTAACCGGACCAGGTCGCGCAACTGGGATTGGTTCCGGTCTCCTCTCTAATATCCCCAACAACTGTGCTTGCATTTGAGCCATCTCCCTAGCATGATCCTCGTCTTTCTTAAGCATCTGTTCTTGCAATCTGGTCTGTGTCTCATGTGCTTGTGCTTGGAGTCTAGCCTGGTTCTCATTTGCCTGGCGTTGTTGGTCTAGCATAGCCTGCATCATCTGTTGGAATTGGTTCTGCATGTTGTTGTCCTGTGGTTCCTATGCAATAGGTCCTGTATTCTCACTGTTACAAGCAACGTGATTACTGTTTGCTGCTCGTTTGCGAGGTAGCATAACACTGCAAAATAAATTGTTAGCACATATAAATCAAGTACAGGGTGGTCACACATTGCTCACACGATTCTATCTAATGAGAGTCTAACGAATCCTCACCACGTACTTAAGATTTCTAGTTTCTTTTAATTGCCTGAAACATGTCCCGCTCTGATACCAGTCCTGTCGCGACCCCGGACCGAGTTAGGGGAAAACGCCAAGTCCGGGATCGGGACGCTAATGATGCCGCACCACGTGCATCTCTTTGGCTAAACCGCACACGGAATTAAACGATATTTATCCGTGCACGTGATTTCCCACAGGGTTCTGCGGTGAGGATTATCTTTACACATCATCTCACTAATAACATATCAAACACATTCTCAGAATTGCGGAAGCGTGTAGCAAATCATAATAATGTTATTCCATCCCATAAACAAGACTGACCTATGATTAACATGACAAGATATCAGAATGAGCAATGATCATAAGCATATTTCCCCAAAAGTGAAGTTAAGTGTATTTACAAAAGATCAGTTGATTAATGCCCCAAAATAACGGTCAACAAAGACCATACAACCAAATGAAACCCAAAATAAAGTTATCACAAGTTCCCCAAAATGTGTCGTTCTCAAGGCAAGGCCGAATGTCTAAATGACATCGTCGGCATGCCACTCAATCACTCGCTGCGGTTCACCGACCGCCTCCTCAGGCTCCTCCTCAATGGCAATAAGCTCGGGACCTGAGTACCAAAATAAATGGATCAGATACGACTGTCTGGTTAAAAGATATAACAATAATTCAAAACAATGATGCCTTTAGAAACATAGTAGAACCTAGCTAAATAATGAATTTCATAAAAGATAATGCGTCATTTGTTAAATAGCAACATGAACGATATAAAACAGTAGAGGTACCAAGGATAAGGAAATGTCAAGATGGCAACCACACAAAGCTACATCCTCTCTCAACCGAAGTGAAGAGAGCACATACCCTTACAGGATCATTGACCTCAGTCACACAGGTGAGGAGGGACAACGATAAATACTATAATACATATATATACTCGGCGGGACCACTGTAGCGAAACCGGGTAAAAAACTCTGCACATTCCAGTCTGCAGCTGACTATCGTGAGGGGAAGGAACCCCAAGTCGGTGGATCAAACCGACAAGGTCGTCCAATCTCAGTGGTGCCGACTCATAGGTCAAATATGATAA